>CAUYSK010086894.1:0-130388 GCA_963575035.1 Avahi laniger | reverse complement strand
ACTCCTGGGCTCAAGCGATCCTTCTGCCTCAGCCTCCTGAGTAGCTGGAACTATGGACATGTGCCACCATGCCCGGCTAATTTTTTCTATATATTTTTAGTTGTCCAATTAATTTCTTTCTAATTTTAGTAGAGATGGGGTCTCGCTCTTGCTCAGGTTGGTCTCGAACTCCTGAGCTCAAACAATCCGCCCGCCTTGGCCTCCCAGAGTGCTAGGATTACAGGCGTGAGCCACCGCGCCCGGCCCTCTTCATTTGATTTTTAAAACTCATGTGTATATTATGCTTGGTAAAAGTATACATTTATAAGTATTTATAGCTTGTTTCTGGAATCTATCCTGAGGATTAAGATTTATATACAAGGAAATTTTCTGCAGTGTTATTTCATACAATGAAAAAATGGGAAATCCTGTGTCTGCTAATGGGAGGACAGTTAAGTAAATTGTGGCATATTTATTAAATGGAATATTATGCTGCCATTAAGAATAATATCTTTGAAGTTTTAAATTCTGAAGATATGTTTTCAAGGGAGAGAAGCAGGATACAAAACTCCATACGTCCTCTGGGTGCAGTGGCTCGTGCCTGTAATCCCAGCGCTTGGGAGGCCGAGGCAGGAGGGTTGCTTGAGCTCAGGAGTTTGAGAACAGCTTGGGCAACATAGTGAGACCCCATCTCTACAGAAATAAAAATAAGAGAATTAGCCAGGTGTGGTGACATGCACCTGTAGTCCCAGCTACTTGTGAGGCTGAGGTGAGAGGATCTCTTGAGCCCAGAAATTCAAGGTTGGGGTGAGCTATGATTGTGCCACTGCACTCCATTCTGGGCAACAGAGTGAGCGCTTGTCTCGAAAAACAAAACAACACAAAACAAAAACTCCATACATAGTGAAATCCAGCTGAGCGAGTCCCCAGATTTCAGTGGCTTTCATAGCAAAATTTACTTCCTACCAGTAGTGCTGCCGGTCTGCTTTGGCACAGCTGCGCGTGGTGCTCTAGTGTCTGTTATTCTAGCATTGAGGTGAAGGAGCAGTGGCTGTCTGGGGCATGCTTTTGGCATGGCAGACGGCAGATCGTAAGAGGAGGGGTGGAACATGCAAGACTTCACAGGCCTCATCTTGGAACTGGCGCATTGACACTTCTGCCTGCCTATTGGTCAAAGCAAGTCACGTGGTCAAGCCCAAAGGCAATGGGCGCAGGGAACGGTTTTCCATCCCCTGGGCTGGGGGTGGGGCAGGACAGGGAGAGAACGTATTTACCGAGTGACAATACAGCCGGCCACTCTTCCTTACAAACCCCTTCAGCTCCCTGGCACCTCTCCCTTTGTATTAATAGAACCCAGTCATTAATGAACACAGGGTTTGCTTTCTCGACACGTGCACCTGAGCACCGGAACACAGCTAGAGAAAATTTTGCAACTGAGCTGATGAGTTTCTCTATAAGTGAATTATCTCAAGGTTCAACTAGATACCAAACATGACCTACCTAACTTCTTTTTCTTCCACGTATGTATGTGTTTGTTGTGGTGAAAATCACATAACATGAAATTTATCACATTAACCATTTCTAAGTGTACCCTTCAGGAGTATTAAACTCTGTACCCTTTAAATAACTCCCCAATTTTCCCTCCCCTCCAGCTGCTGGAAGTCACCATTCTACTTTCTGTCTCTGTGAATTTGAGTTCTCTATGTGTGCCATATAAGTGTAATCATACAGCATCTGTCTTTCTGTGACTGGCTTATTTCATCTACCATAGTGTCCTAAGAGTGCATTGATGATATAGCATGTATCAGAATGACCTTTCTTTTTCAGGTAGAATAATATTCCACTGTATAAATGCACTGTATTTTGTTGATTCATTCATCCATCGACCAACATGTAGGTTCCTTCCATGCCGCCTCTTGGCTGTTGTGAATAATTCTGCTATGAACGTGGGTGTACAAATATTTCTTAGAGATCCTGCTTTCAATTCTTTTGGGTATATAACCAGAAGTAGACTTGCTGGGTCATATGGTAATTCTATTTTTAATGTTTTGAGGAACCACCATCCTGTTTCCCACAGCTGTTTCATTTTGCACTCCCACCAACTGTATGCCTAACTTTTTATACTTCTCCAGGAAGCCTACTTTGCCACTTCTACCAATGACCAAGTCATACTTTATCTTCCTCCAACTCTCCCCATCCCCCCACTCTTACAGTAAGATCAGCTGCTGACTCTGCCTTATTTCACTGAGAAAGTAAAAGCCATGAGATCCAAACACACTCATCTCCCAATATGAGACTATGTTCATTGATACCACCTCCCCCTTCTTCTTGTCTATTACAGCCAAAGATATGTGTCTGCCCCAAATCAGGGCAAATCCCTTTGCCTAGCCCCTGACCCTACCCCTCTTGCCAACTCTAGACTTCATTACTTCATTCATTTTTTCAATTTCTGTGCCCATCATCCATTTCTGGTCTACTGGATCATTTTCGTCAGCATTTAAGTAGGCTGAATGTTTTCTATCTTTAAAAAAGACTCTCCCTTGAGAGCTAACATCATCTACGTGATATTCTTGCCAAAAATGTTTAACTTGAATCCAATCATGAGGAAACAATCAGACAGATCGAGATTGTGAGACACGCTATGTCGCAACTGGCCCAAACTCTTCAATGTCAGTGGCACAAAAGACAAAAAAAGACGTGATAGTTTCTGATTAAAGGAAACTACAGAGACGTGACAACCAAATGGAATGGGTAACTCTTGATCGGATCTTGGACCAGAAAAAAAAGGAAAAAAGCTACCAAGGGTGCTTTTGGACAGTTGGGGAAATGTAAATGTGGCCTGTTTATTAGGTGACTTGGATTCATTGCTGAATTTCTTTGAGTGGGATATAGCATTGAGATCACGTGGGAAAATGGGGCTTGTTCTTAGGAAAAGCATGCTGATGCACTTAGGGGGATTTGCACCTTTATTTCCAATGATCACCCCAAAACGAATGCATATGAGTGTGTGTCTGGGATATTAATGTAGCGAAGTGTTAACAAATGAATTATCGTGAAAGGTATACAGGTGTGCATCGTACTATTCTTTCAACTTTTCTGCAGGTTTGGAATTTTTCAAAAGAAAAAGTTGAGCAGAAAAAGAATCTTCCCTTGACCAATACCCACCTATAGCTATACCCAATTTGCTCTCCTTCTCAGCCAAACTCCTGGAAAGAATCATTGACACTCAATGATCCTCCTGCCTGCCCTCCCATTCAACCCCAGTGTTTTACCACAGGCTTCTGCTCCCACTCCTGCCCTGAAACTGCTCTCATAAAGGTCCCAACAGACTCCGTGTTGGCAATTACAATGGCAGTGATCCACGTGGCTGGCCAATTCCTTGTTCCTGAAACACTCTTGTGTGTTAGCCTCCAGGGTAACTTCTTCTCTTGGTTTTCCTTCTACCTCACTGGTCTCTTTTATTCTTTGTTCCTTTTCTCCACCCAACTTCTGAATTTTGGGTTCCTCAGAGCCCAGACTCTATTTTTTTATTATTAAAAAATTTTTTTTTTGAGACAGAGTCTCACTTTGTCACCCCAGATAGAGTACAATGGCATCATCGTAGTTCACTGCAACCTAAAACTCCTGGGCTCAAGTGATCCTCCTGCCTCAGTCTCCTGAGCAGCTGGGACTACAGGCACGTGCCGGCACACCTGACTAATTTTTTCTATTTTTTGGTAGAGATGGGGGATCTCACTCTTGCTCAGGCTGGTTTCGAACTCCTGAGCTCAAGAGATCCTCCCGCCTTGGCTTCCCAGAGTGTTAGGATTATAGAAGTGAGCCACCACACTTGGTCTGACTCTATAAATATTTCTTTAAATCCTTGTTTGTTGACTTCATCAATTCTTATGAATTTGAAAACTGAATTTGTTCTAATGATGCCCAATCCTATACCTCCAGGTTGGATTGTTCCCACTCTTGACTACTCGACAACTCTCTTCTTGCCACCTCTCCTTGGGTATTTCATGGACATCTCAAGTTTAGCTTTTACTCATTTTTTCATTAACTGAGCAAATATTGGTGGAACACCCACTGTGTACTAGGCAGCTGGTTGTAAGCACTGGGGATTCGGGGAGAAAAAACAATGTAGTCTGGCTGTACCATGAGAGCATGTTCTAACTCGGAGACAGAGACGACAAGCGAATAAGAAAGAGTTTGTTGGTAGTCAGGGCTATGAAGAGAATAAATGAGAACAGGGAATGTGTTAGAGATCACTTGGGTGGACGTATATTTTGGGTGATCAGAGAAGGCCTCGCTGAAGAGGGAACATTTAAGCTGAGATCAGGATGAGAAGAAGGAGCCAGCAGAGCAGGTTTAGAGAGAGAGTTCTAGGTAGAGTGCAAGGCTGGTTTAGATGCTCGGAGGGAGGAAAGTGCTTGGCTTATTCAGAACTGAGATGTGTCAAGATCTTGTTTTTGATGTGTTCCCAGACCAGAGCTTTGATCTCTTTTCTCTCTGGTTTGTATCTTTGAATTCCAGGCCATTTAAGACCTGCTCACTAGCTCTATCTGCAAAACCTTCAATTGACCTTGAATTTCTATTCTGGAATCTTCTTCAAATTAGGAGCGGCTCCCTTTCTGAGCTAGAAAGCACTTTCAACTTTTACTGGCAATGAGTCAGGAATTTTAGGACAAGATGTAAGCATTTGTTGGAGCTTTACCAGTCCTCTCTCTACCACATGCAAAGCCCAAATAATAATCCTGACATCTGCTTGCAGGGGGAAGGTTTCCACAGTCCAGCGGGTCTTGGGCTCCACCCCCAGCCCACCCTCTACCCTCTGCAGCTGCCTTTGTTTTCCTGGAGACTGGGAGGGGAATACAGAGAGAGAGGTCCTGGGACTGACGGCGGACACAGGCAGTAAGCGTCCTTCCCAGCAAAGTGGGAAGGGTGACCTGACCCTGTTTTATAACCTTCCTGGGTAGAAACTGCAGTGATGCTGATAAAGGTGATGATAAAATCTTCTGCACCTCCCTCAGGGCTGAATCCCATTAGGTCTTGCTAATGAGGCAAAATCCATCTTTTCCTAAATGGAGGAAACACTCCTTAAATAGATTAGAAATATGCTTAGAACTTAAATTCTTTTAAAAACGGGCAATGCAATCATACCTTTCTAAAGTTTAAAAAGTAAAGATTAAAATAATGTTTTGCAAAAACTCTTCCCCGGTCCCTTTTCACAAGCTCCTGGTTCCCATTCCCCTCCATCCCTTGCCCTACAAATGCCTAACCACTGTTGTTAATATTCCTTTCCTGCATGTCCTTGTGTGGGGATCCACTATGAACCACAGTAAATTCCATCTTTGGGGCAGCTTCCACCTGCAGGAAAGAGACTAAGAGTAAACCTACCATAAATCCCCTATTTGGGGGAGTTTCATGGCCACAAAGAAGATGGACCATTTGCACCTACATAAACAAGCGTTACAAACTTCTTAATCTCCCGTTTGTTTCCTAATAACCCATTTGGAAACCTATTTGTTCTTCCCAGGTAGCCCTCCCATTCCCCTACTAAATTAGGTAGATAAGGCCCCAATTCTAACCACCCCTTCGAGTTACCCACCACTGGGCACTTCCGTGTGTATGTGCACCATGTACTTAATTAAACTCTTTTTTCTTGCTAATCTGTTTTGGTCAGTTTCATTTGCAGTTTCCCAGGTATTAAACATAAGAGGGTAGAGGAAAGTTTTTCCTTCCCAACACTTGCAAAGACTTTTTCGGGGTGGCATACATAAACAAATGTATTCTTCTGCACCCTACCTATTTGTACATCTTTTTTTTTAAAACAAAAAATTTTATGTCGTACAGCAGTTATGCATCTTGTTTTCTTTCACTTGAAAATATATCTTGGAAACCTTTCCATGTCTGTACATAGAGAGCATTCTTACAATTTTTTTTGTGCCTAAATAGTATTCATTGTTTGTGTGCACCTTATTTTAAAAAATAAATATTAAATAATAAAGTATAATAAATATTCAATATTTATTGAATATTTCAGTATTGCTCTGGTTTAAATGATGGTGTCCCTCCAAAATTCATGTTGAAATGTAATCCCCAGTGCAATAGTATTAAGAGGTATGGCCTTTGGGAGGTGATTATAACGGGCTGGAGGTCGAAGGGAGTGTTCTGATCTTCTGCCTTCTGCTATGTGAGAATGCAGCAGTGAGGTGTCTTCTTGGAAGCAGAGAGCAGCCCACACAAGATGCCAGGATGGTGCCTTGGTCTTGGACTTTCTAGGCCCCAAACTATAAGAAATAATTTTCAAAATACCCAGTGTAAGGTATTTTGTTATAGCAGCACAAATGGACTGAGACAAATATCAATAACTCATAGATATTAATATTTGTCTAATGCCCCTATTCAGAGGCATTTGGGTCTTTTTGATCAGTGTCACAATGAGGCAACGAATATCCAGGTACATACGTGGTTTCATATGTGTGCAAGTTTATCTGTAAAATAAATACCTGGAGGTGGAAGTGTAGGGTCTATGCATTTGTAATTTTGATACCTTTGCCAAACTGCTTTCCGTGGAGGTTGTACCAATGTACACTCCTGCCAGCAATGCAGGCGGGTGGGGAAGACTGGCTCCGTGCGCAAGCCAGCCTCATTCCTGGGAAGTTGAGATGGGGCAGGCTGGGCGCGGTGGCTCACGCCTGTAATCCTAGCACTCTGGGAGGCCGAGGCGGGTGGATTATTTGAGCTCAGGAGTTGGAGACCAGCCTGAGCAAGAGCGAGACTCCACCTCTACTAAAAAAATAGAAAGAAATTAATCGGACAACTAAAAATATATAGAAAAAATTAGCCGGGCATGGTGGCGCATGCCTGTAGTCCCAGCTACTTGGGAGGCGGAGGCAGGAGGATCGCTTGAGCCCAGGAGTTTGAGGTTGCTGTGAGCTAGGCTAACGCCACGGCACTCACTCTAGCCAGGGCAACAGAGTGAGACTCTCTCTCAAAAAAAAAAAAGCGGGTGGGGCCTCCTTGGAAAGGAGGAACTGTCTTCCTGCCCTTCTCTCCACAGTTCTCTCCCTTCCTCCCCACCTGCTGTCTCCTGTCCGCCCTTCTTTTTCTCCCCTGTTCTCCCTAACTTCCTCTCACCTTCTCAGTCTCATCTATCTTGGACAGAAAATTAACATTTAGGGCAAAATCAGGTCTCTTCTCCCAAATAGAGGCTTTTATGCAAAGCGTTCCATCAGAAACGTCTCCAAGTTCAATATTGCCAGAACAAGTTCTCAGGATGGGCACCTAGAAAGGAAATCCTGCCACACCAGGAACCCCAAATTGCAGTTTTAAAGCAATGAAAAGAGATCCCAGACAAGTCAAATTGAGGAAATTGTATTTCTTCTCCTGTAACACTCTCAGCTGTGTGGGCTCCCTGCTCAGGTGTGGGCCTCCTGCCAGAGTAGGCGGTGAAAAATCTATGGACGTGCTAATTAACTCTCACCTGCATCAGAGTCGCTCACCTGGGTAGCTTTTCATTCCCCCCATTCTCTCCCAGAGCCTGGCTCCGCCCAGGATACAGCTAGATACTGGTGGTTTTCAAAGTGTGGGCCCCAGAGTAGCCACACCCGCATCACCTGGAAACCTGTTAGAAATGCACATTTCTAATTAGAGCCGTAGGTCTCACACGTGTGTATGCATCAGACTCCCTGGTGAGCTTGTTAGAACAGCTAGAACAAAGGCTGCTGGGTCCAGCCCCTGAATTCAGTAGGTCTGGAGTGGTGTCTGAGCATTTGCATTTCTAGCAAGTTCCCAGGAGACCAGGCTGCTGCTACTTTGAGAAGCATTGCAGTAGAGACTCTGATTCAGTTGTTGTGTGTGGGGTGCGCCCCACTGTGCGTGGTTCCGATGTGCAGCCCAGGTTGGGAACTCCTGGTCCATGGGCTGCGGTGCCACATGCCTAGAGCTGTACATCTCCCGAAGAAAAGAAGGACCTTCCTAAAGGGCTTTTTCCTTCATCTGATCTCTCATTACAAGTCAATTCTGCACGTCTAGTGTACTTGGGCCTACTAGGTTTCCTCTAAGGACCTTTAGGGCCCTCGTAAAGTCTGAACGGGTTTGGTCACCTGGAGTGTTGGGGTCAGCTGGCAGCTCGTGGGCTTGGCCCCAGGTGCTGCAGGAGCTGTAGGAGGACAACTCAGGGGAGGGGATCTGCTGAGAGCTCTGGGCACGGCCACAGCCTCCCTTTTGGTGCTGGTGAGTAGTAAGCCTTGAAGCTATTGCCAAGGGCCCTGGAAATGTGACTGTTTTTGAGCTGTTATGAAATTATATCAAATTCCTAAATGACTGTATTCGTCGTACTACATGCAGGCTTTTGATTTTTCAGCCATGCTTATCTCAGTTGTGGTCACCCAAGACTTTTGATTGTTTTTACTCTTTTATTGAAGCATAATCTGCATAGAGTAAAATGCACAAATCTCAAGTGGACAGTTCAATGGATTTTTACCTGTGTATACACCCATATAACTACCACCCAGATCAGACTGAGAACATTTCCTTCATTCCAGGAAGTTCCCTCCGACCTTTTCGCAGTCAATCCCCGTCTCCCACTGCCCCAACAGGTAAATACTGCTCTGACTTCTCCCACTGGAGGTGAGTTTTGCCTATTCTTAAACTTCATATCAATTTAGTCACGTGGGACGTGCTTTTTTGTGTCTGATTTCTTTTGATCAATATTGTGTTTTTGAGACTCATCTGTATTATTGCGTGTAAGAGTAACTCATTCATTTTTCTTGCTGTGCTGTGCACTGCAATATATTTATCCAATCTTCTGTTGATGGGCATTTGGATTGTATTTAGTTTTGGGCTATTATTGATTCAGCTGCAATGTACATTGTTGTACACGTAATTTAGCGTGCATAAGTACTTGTTTCTTTCAAGGTATATACCCAGGATTGGAACTGCTTGGTCATATGGTAAGTGTATGTTTAATTTTAGAAGAAATTGTCAAATAGTTCTCCAAAGTGCTTGTCTCAATTTATACTCTCACCAGCAGTATATGAGAATTCACTTGCTCTACATCCTCACTTATCCTGGAAATTTTCAGAGGTTTAATTTTAGTCATTCTAGTGAGTATGTAGTCATAGAGCACTGTAGTTTTAATTTGCATTTCCCTGTAACCATCAATGTTGAGCATCTTTTCATAATCTTACTGGCCACTTAGATATCCTTTTGTGTGACGTGCCTGTTCAATGAATTTGCTCATTTTCTTTTTGTATTGGGTACCTTGCGACCTTTTCATAAAGGTAAAAGTGGGCCAGACATGGTGGCTTAGGTCTGTAATCCTAGAGCTCTTGGAGGCTGAGGTGGGAGGATTGCTTGAGCTCAGGAGTTTGAGATCACCCTGAGCAAGAGTGAGACCCGATCTCTACAAAAAATAGAAAAATTAGCTGGGCGTGGTGGTGCATCCCTATAATCCCGGTTACTCAGGAGACTGAGGCAGGAGGATACCTCGAGACCAGGAGTCTGAGGTTGCAATGAGCTATGATGATGCCACCGTACTCTACCCAGGTTGTCAAAGCAAGACTCTGTCTGAACAATAAATAAATAAATAAAAGTAAAAAAAATAAACAAAAATAACTTTAAAAAATAATTTTAAAAAGGTAAAAATTTCATGAAATAATGCTTTACTTATGCTGGGAGTTAACAGGAGCTCAAGTGGGTTTGTGAAGAGGGTGATGGGGAGAGAAGGGCCCTACCCCTTAGGTCCCTGAAGCTTATTGGTCTCTCTCTCTCTAGATCCTAGTACAGGGCCAGGCACAAGCTCAGAAAAAGTTTGTCCAATAAGAGGACTGTCCTTGTTTGGGGGACTATTGTGGACCTTGCAATGAATGATCCTCTTGACTCTACTCTTCCACCTCTCTGAAGCTACACTGACCCTGGGACCCCTCCAATTCTGAGCAGTGGTCCACAGGCAGCCGTGGGCCACCAGCTCATGGGGAAAGGTCTGACTTAGTTTTGCTGATCAGGCTGCTTGAATCCCATAGAAAACCTCCCCAGTAACTGAGATCTTCCATAAGCCCCTAGGACTGCATCATTGTTTACACCCCAATTCCTTTGAAGCCAAGATTTTCTCCCAACAGGATAAGTCTCCCAGCACCTGGGTCCCTAAGTCCTCAGAAGAGTCAGAGACCACAAGCTGCCTTTGCCCGCCCAGATCTCTGCTGAGCTGCTTGTTTCGCTCCAGGATGAGTTCCAAGTTGGGGATGAATCTTGAGTTCATTGTGTTCTTTTGTGTCCAAGACTCAGATAAATGGCCTCCAGTTCTGCTCATCTCCCCACCACCTGGGGGTGGTCCAATCAGTATTTGTGAATTGAGTGGATGAGTGAATGATTTAGGGTCCTACCCACCTCCCAATCCTGTAAGCCATCTTTAATTCCTGCCACTTTGGGTCAAAGGAAAAAACCAAGAATATCTTTTCATGCTTTACCAGAGACTCAGACATCTTGATGTCTTCTTGTTCTTGATGATTTCATAAAGTCTAAACATTTCTTGATCATTGAACACTTTTGTGTTGGCTAAGGGTTTTGAAATCCTGACTCTACATTGACTTCGTAACTTAAGAGATGTGTCCAGTTGAAAAATAATGTTAAGGAAGACAAGAACATCTTCAATGGTAGAGTTCCAGAATGCTTAGACTTAATCAATTATTTATTTATTTATTTTTTCATGTAACTAACATGGTGCCAGGCATTGGGATAGACTTGAGGGATGTGATACTGGAAATTTCAGTCTGGTGGTGGATGGATTTTTCTGACCCTGTTTCTCCTGCTGGTGCCTCATCCATGAGGTTTTCTGGTATGGATTTCTCCCGCACTCGTGGATCCCCTGGTACCCTGTGCGGCAGTGGGGTCCAGTGTCTGATTGTGCTAGGTTGTAATTCCATGTGCTGCCAGTAGGTGCCTCTCTCTAACACCTGATGCTCCCGTGACTGAAAATTTTGGTTTCCGTGAGACAATTTTGTAGGTATGAAGTTTTATTTACAAAATAAGTTAACCATGAATGAAAAGTTGCCTTGGGCAGTGAAAGGTATGTGCAATTTTTTGGAACAGCATTGTGCAATAGAACCTTCTGCAATGTGGGAAATGTTCTACAATCTGCCGTGTCCAACAGCTGTAGCCATTAGCCACATGTAGGTATCGAGCAGCACTTGAAATGTGGCTACTGAGGCTGAGGAACTGAATTTTAAATTTTACTTAATTTTAATTAATGTAAATTTAAACAGCCACATGTAGCTAGTGGTCACTGTATCAAGGAGCATAGCTTTAGAATCATTTTTAAAAATTAAGTTTTAAATGGACACATTGTAATTGTACACATTTATGGGGTCCAAGCTGATGTTTCAATACATATATGTTGTATAGTGATCAAATCAAGGTAGTTAGTATATAAAGCACCTCATTCATTTATCATCTCTGTGGTGAGAACATTCAAAAGCCTCTCTTCCAGCCATTTTGTGTTATTCAATACTTTACTGTTAACCATAGCCTCCCTGCTATACAATAGAACACCGGAATTTATTCCTCCTATCTAATTGTAACTTTGTACCCATTGACCAACCTCTCCCCATCATCCTCTCTCCCCTTCTATCCCCAGTTTCTGGTAACTGCTGTTCTACTCTCTGCTTCTGTGTGGTCAACTTTGTGTGTGTGTGTTTGTTTTTTTAGATTCCACGTATGGGTGAGATGTGCCATATTTGTCTCTCGGTGTCTGGCTGACTTCACTTAACACGATGTCCTCCAAGTTCATCCATGTCGTCGAAAATGATAGGATTTCATTCTTCTTTATGGCTGAGAGAATCACTTTTGTTTCTGTCGTTTCAGCAAAGGAGAAATAAGAGAGGAGATGTTAACAGAGTAGCAGCCAGCAGGTCTCCTCATCAACGTCAGGGCAGTGGAGTGTAGGACCGTGGAGTCCGAGATTTGGGAGTCAATTCTGGCCCTGCCACCTCATAGCTGTTGTGACGTTAGGTCAGTGAGTTCATCTGTCTGAGGCTCAGTTTCCTAATTGGAGACAGTGACACCAACCTCCAAGGACTACTGTGAGGAGTGGGCGAAGTACTGTGTACAGCACCCAGTGTACACAGTGACTTCCACCGTGAGTGCTCGACACACGTCCTGCTGTCCCTGCTGGTGGTGACGGTGGCAGTGACAGCGGGCTTATCATCCACCAAACTCTCAGCTGCGTTTCCTCCTCAGTGTCTCCAGGCTAAATCAGGGTGAGGACACAGCCCAAGGTCAAGAACACCAAGCAAACGAATTAGATAGGAGTCAGCCTGGGAGTCAGGCTGTTGTGTGAACTTCATTAACCCAGAGGTCAGAATCAAAGGGGCTCACAGAAAAATTGCAAGAACAGGACAAAAGATGTTTTTCTTTAACTCTTCACCGAGATTTCCCAAATGTTAACATTTTACCACATTTGCCTTATTGTTTTCTCTCTGTGTGTGTATAAATATATGTATATTTTTTCTGAATCATCTGAGAGTAAAGTGCAGATATGATGCCCTTCACCCCAAAGCTTTGGTATATAATTCCTCAAAAGTCAAGGACACCTACCACATAGCCAGAGAGCAATTACCAAGTCAGGAGACGGACATCGATTCAATACAATTATCTAATCTACAGACCTATTCAGATTTAGATGTCACCAACTGTCCCAATAATGTCCCTTATAGCAGCACAATGTCCCAGATCACGTGCTGCGTTTAGTTGCCGGGTCTCCCTGCTGTCCTCCAACCAGGAGCAGTTCCTCGGGCTTTCTTTGTCTTTCATGACATTGACATTTGTGAAGAGCGCAGGCAGTTATTGTGTAGAACGTCCGTCAGTTTGTGTCTGCCTGATGTTTCCTCGTGATTAGACTTAGCTTGTGCATTTGGGGCAAGAATAGAAACATGATGTTGTGTTCTTCTTCGTGCATCATATCACTGGGGACATGAAGTCAATTTCTTGGATTGGGAAAACAAATCCTGATAATAAATATTCTCAGTGAGAAGGAACATTGAGAAGCATCTAAGGAGACTGGTGTGGTTTGCACCATCAACTGCCATTAGCTCGAATTTTCGAAGAGCCTAAGCGAAGGTGGAAGGCAGAAGACCCGACACAGAGCGGGAGAACGGAGGAGGACGGCTGAAAATCTGGTGCCAGGACGGAGCCAAGACCCTGAAAAATGCCGAAGGCCACCAAACGGGCTTTCACGTTGCTCACTCGAACAAAACACACTCATTTTTCTGACAATAAAAGAATGTGCCCTTTGTGGAAAATACAAAAGGTATAAAGAAGAAAATAGCAACTCCCTAAATCCTCCCTCTAGCTGTAGCCATGGGTGATATTTTGGGCTTCTTCCCTCCCAGCCTCCAGGAAAGGTTGTTCAAGCTGCACTTGGAGCGTGAAGCCAAATGAGAAAGAGTTAAGTCTTCCCGGCGTGGGGAATGTGATGTCACTCCAGCAGAGGTGGCGATAAAGAGCTGCCTGTGTGTCCCCTTCGCTCCTTGAGGACATGTCTGTGAGCTGGGAAGGAGGGAGCCAAGTCCAGGGAGGAGTCCCAGGGCGCATCTGAGAGCCCAGGGCCACTGCTGTGATCTTTGGGAAACTCTGAGGCTGCTTCCAAAAGCTTGATCTGAGAAAATATTTGACTGGTTTTTAAAAATATAAAGGGCAGCTGGGCAGGGTGTGTGGTGACAGGGAGTCTTCACTGGCGACTCAGCCGTGCGCCCTCCTGGTTCAGACTGGGGAGTCCTGCCAGGGCCGGGGTGAGTGAGGGGCAGTCTGGGGAGGAATCCATCCCAGGGACAAGAGCCACAGATAAGGTGGGCCCGGGAACAGGCTCTCGGCATTAGAGGGGTGTCCGTCTGGATTCGCTGGCAGTGCAGTCCCCAAGCCCTCGAGTCCGGGAAGGCCGAAGGAGCTGCCTTATCAGGAAGCAGGAAGAGCCGTCCCAGGGCATGGTCTCTTTGTAGCACTAGGGACAAACGGGTGGGGGTGTTCTGGGCCCTGCAGGGCCAGTGTAGCCGGTTGTGGGGCCTCTTAGCAGGGGGGTCTGGGGGTACCCAGCACAAGTGTGGTGTGAGATGTCCAGTGGCCCTAAAGGCAGGGTGGTCAGGGAGGCTGAGAGGCAGTCATCGTTGAAAGGGAGCCTGAACAGGGAGGGCAATGACAGCTCTTCCCTGGTCTCCAGGGGGTTGTTCCCGCCCACGGAAAGGGCTAGTGCGTATCGTGGTTTGCCAGGCACTGTGCTAGGTCTGAGTCTGCGTGTGTCATCCGAAACAGCCTTTGCATCTGTTCTGTCAAGGTGGGTGTTTCTTGTCTCTGTTTTACATATGAGGAAATAAAGACTCAAAGGTAAGTGATGTGGTGGATGGGGTCAGTGCCCCAGCCACATCATCAGCCACAGAGGTGACCTCAGGCCATTCCCACATGTGCCTGTGACTTTCTGCTCTCTCTGCCCTTGGAGTGTGGAGTTAACCCCTCAAGAGTGACTCCCGGCCATCGAGGGATGGGAGTTGAGGGATGAACGCCAGCTTGTGTGCTCCTTGATGAGACAACTTTATTTTTAATTGTGGTAAAAAACATACAGCATAAAATTTACCATTGTAGCCATTTTTTTTTTGCAGAGATGGGGTCTTGCTATGTTGCCCAGGCTGGTCTCAAACTCCTGGGCTCTAGTCATCTTCCTGCCTCAGCCTCCCAAGTAGCTGGTACTACCGGCAGCTACCACCATGCCTGGCTGCATCTTAATCATTTTTAAGTGCCCAGTACAGTGGTGTGAACTGTATGCACTTTGTTGTGTACCAGATATCCAGAGCTTTTCGTTTTGCAGAACTGAAACTCTATCCCCACTGAACAATAACTCCCCATTCCCCCCTCCCCGCATCCCCTGGCAACCACATTCTGCTTTCTGTCTCTATTAATATGACTACTCTAGGTACTTCATGTTCAGTATTTGCCGTGCCGTGACTGGCTAACTTCACTTAGCACAATGTCCTCAAAGTTCGTCCATGTTGTAGCATGTATCTGAATTTCCTTCTTTTTGCAGGCTAAAAAATGTGCCATTGTGTGCATACACTACACCTCCTTTACCCACCATCTGCCGATGGATATTTAGATTGCGTCCGCCTCTTGGCTATCGTGGATAATGCTGCAACAAACATGGGTATGCAGATACCGCCTCAACATTCTGTTTTCAATTCTTTTAGATATAGACCTACAAGTGGGATTGCTGGATCATATGGTAGTTTTATTTTTAATTTTTTGAAGGAACCATCATACTGTTTTTCATAGCGGCGGCAGCATTTTATTCATGAGGCAATTTTGAGATGAGTTTTACACACTCTCTCAGAGGCCCCCGATGGTGACCCGTCCATGAACGCTTTCCTCCTGTTGGCTGCCTGCTCTAACTGTCTCACTTCCTTATTCCCCTACCTGTACTTCCTGAAATCCACCCAAATAAACTGCATGCACAAAGCCTTTGTTGCAGAATCTACTTCCAGCAGGAACCTACGCTGAGGCCTGTCACTTGCTTCAAGTCATACAGTCAAAAAGTGGTTCATTTGAACATCTATTGCTGTCAAATGAACCACCCCCCAAACCCAGTGGCTGAAAACAACAATTTATAGTCACCCCGCTTCTGTGGATTGACTGGGCTTGGCAGGGTGGTTTTTGCTTGGGGTCTAATGTGGCAGTGGTCAGGTGCTGGCTGGGACTGGAGGCCAGTGGTGTCTCCCTCGCATGCTGGCCGCTGATGGCTGCAAGCTCAGCTGGGGCTGTCAGAGCATCCACAAGTCTCTCCATGTGGCAGGGCTTCCTCACGTCATGGAGGCCAGATTCCGAGGAGAACATCCCAAGAACAAACATTCCAAGAGACAGGAAGAGGAAACTATTCCTGGAAATGGCACAGTATCACTTCTGCCATAGTCTATTGGAGAAAGCACTTTGGGGGGATGTGAGGAAGTGGACCCCACTCTTGATGGGGCAGGGGCAAGGCCAGACTGCAGAAGAGCATGTGGGAAGGGAGATATTTCTGTGGCTGACTTTGGAAAGTACAGTTGGCCATGGTGACAGGGCCAGGATTCAAACCCAGGCAGCCTGACTTGAGAAACCACAATCGTAACCTCTACACTGCCTCCGCTTCATCATCCAGACAGGAGCTAGCTAATGCTGTCCCACAGATCATCCCGTGGGACAAAACGGAGTGGCCTAAAGCAACAACCACCATTTAATGTCTCACAGTTTCTGTGGGACAGGAATCCAGGAGCGGCTCAGCAGGGCGGTTTTGGCTTGTGAGGTCACCGTCAAGATGCAGCTTGGTGTGCAGTCATCTGAAGGCTCGACTGGGGCCGGGGGTGAGCTTCCACAATGGCTCCTCCCGCGGATGGAGAGTTCATGCTGGCTGTTGGCAGGGGCCTCAGTCTTTGCCTTGCGGACCTCTGCAGGGCTGCTTAAGCATCCTCACCACACAGCAGCCGACTCTCCCCAGTGGGAGTGATCCAAGAGAGAGCAAGGTGGAAGTCACACTGTCTTTTATGACCTAGTCACGTGCTGCCATTTCCACGACTGGGTACACAGGTCGGCCCTATTTAATGTGGGAGGGGACCGCACAAGGGCAGGATTGCCAGGAGGCGGGGTGCATCTTGCAGGCCAGCTGCCACAGGAACAGTGGAAGGGGATGTGCTGGGGCCAGAGGGCAATCAGGACGGATTAGAGCTGGAGGGTGTGATGAAATCCGCCCTAGCTCAGGGTGGCCAACTTCCGGCTCCAGTTCCGGGATGGAGAGCTCCACTCCTCCATCCTGCTGGTGGGACTTCTGCACGTGCTGGGAGGCAGCAAAGGCTGCCTTTGAGCCCGGCCGGAATCAGGTTACACCCTCCACAGAGCAGGACTTCGGGGCCAGGGTGATGCATTGTGGAGACAAGAGCTGTGGAGTCTCCTCAGCACACAAAGGCTTCCATTGAGGGAATGTGACATAGTGAATACGCAAGTCCATAGCCACTTGGGAAACGGATGTTTCAAGAGGGCGCAGGAGGTGTCACCAAGAGGCTCAGCCACATACCACACACCCTGTGCACCCTCCCCACTCGTGGTCTCAGAGATGGTGCCAAGAGAGAAATTTTGCTGGGATTTGTCTGAAAAGGTCAATGATTAAAAACGACTTCTTAAAACCACTGTGTCTTCCGACCTTCATGTGGTTTGCTCTTGCTCAGGTCAGGGTGGCACAGTCCTGACCCATTCCCCGAGTTTACGAAGGCGCTGCTCCCAGTCAGCAGAAGGTGAGAAGAAAGGGGTGGATTAGGAATTAGCAGGAGAGGGTTTGAGCATGGCTTGTTTAAAACAGTCGCACAGGCCTCCGCAGACACAACGAGGTTCTGTTTCCCTGACTTCTGTCTTGGGGAGCGTGTGTCCGGCAGAGCGCTGGCTGACATGCTGTCCCCAGAGCAGGGAGAACTACATGTGAATCCAGCCATCTGTCTGCTGGCCGGGGCACTGTGGGTGTGCTTGGCCCTTGGAGTTGAGCAGAGTCCCCAGCAGGACCCGGGGTCTGGCCTTCCTGGTGTCCTAGGTGAAATTATTACCAGTGAAGTACAACTCTGCAAGGATGTCTTCCCGCCGGGACACAGAGAGGGCAGAAAAATCCCCTTATAAGGACTTTCCTTGGACAATTCTTGCAGCTACCTGGTCTCCCAAGACAGAAGGCACACGGGGGACAATCCGGGTGTTCCAGATGGGAGCACCAAGAAAGAACCTCTTTGGGAAAGACCCAGCTGATCTGGGACTTAAACTATGGTTCCAGGTGGAAGGCTGCCTGGAATATTTGCGGAAGCTGCTGGGGAGGACAGGTTGGCATTTCCCTCTGAGCTCAGCTACTTACGGATGGTGCGACCTTTATGAGTCGATCTGAGCCTTTGTAGAATGGCTGGCTGGCATTCCGTGGCCTTCCAGCCTCCCTTTCCCCTTCCAGCAGCCCCCAGTTTCCTTTGGGGAACTATCTGCCCTCTCCCCACTTGGATGTAATCGAGGCTGGGGGCATGTTTGTGGGAAATGCACTCAGCTCACAGCCGACCCGAGCTTCTTCCATATCTTTGTTTACCTGAATATCTGGGTCCTGAACAGCTCTGTGTAGGCAGAATTTCCCATAAGCAAAATCATATATATATATATTTTTTTGAGACAGAGTCTCACTCTGTTGCCCTGGCTAGAGTGCCGTGGCATCAGCCTAGCTCACAGCAACCTCAAACTCCTGGGCTCAAGCAATTCTCCTGCCTCAGCCTCCCAAGTAGCTGGGACTACAAGCCATGCACCACCACGCCCGGCTAATTTTTTTCTATATATTTTTATTTGTCCAGCTAATTTCTTTCTATTTTTAGTAGAGACGGGGGTCTTGCTCTTGCTCAGGCTGGTCTCGAACTCCTGAGCTCAAACAATTCGCCCGTCTCGGCCTCGCAAAGTGCTAGGATTACAGGTGTGAGCCACCGTGCCCTGCCCAAAATCATATTTTAATTGCAGGAGAAGTTTGTTTTTTAAAGGGAATTAGTTGAAAATATTTATAAAATAAAAAAAAAATCACTTTGCTGTGCAAATAATTACACCCCATTTCTGCACTGAGTTCGTGATTTCTAATGGGGTCATGAACTCTCAAAACATTTCTCCTCCTCCCAGCTAACATCTAGGCCTTTCCTAACTCCTCTCTACCCTGCTCTGTTCTGTGGCCTGGGAAACGGGCCCCTAAAGCCTGTGTCAGTGGGCCCCCGTGACATCTAGTTTCCAGTTAGGCTCATCCGATGGGATGGTGTCCGGAGGGCAGTAGGAAAGTGAGCCTGGGTATTTGCCCCGACTCCAACCTTCTCTTTTGAGGTCCCTGTAGGTTGGGTGCATCCTCCTCCTAAATGCCCAAGTTTCTGTCCAGGGAGCTCTCATCACTGCTGCTGTCTCTGGGGTCCTGCGACTCCTCCCTTTCGGAATGGTCCCCAGTGTTGCTGGCCAAGATTCTGCATAACCTGTGCTGATTCCTAGATCCTACCTGCACCTTTGCAGACAGCCTCTTTATTAAACTCTCTCCAAACTGCCCCATTTGAGTGTGCCATCTACATCTCCAAGGACCCTGGATGGCGCCATATTCAAAATTTTATTTTCTACAATATTTTTAAAAGCTCAGTGTTCTCTTCTTCTTTTGAAGGCCTCAGGAAAGATTTGGATCTGTGTGTTCAATCGAATCGCTATTGTTTGAACTTAAAAAAGCAGAGCAGGGGAAAAGGGGAGAAAGGGAACTTTGTGTCTTTCTTCATGCAAGAGTCAACTGAGTTTTAAAAGGCACGGCTGCTCAACCAAATTGAAGATGGTTTCATCCCCAAGGGCTACAGCTCCAGAAAGCTCAGAGTAAGTTATAACAGGACTGGAGAGAGAGACAGAGAGAGAGAGAGAAAGATGATACCGTGTCTGCTACTATACATACTCACTATTTCGAGATTCCAGTGAAAGCTAGACCAAGGGTTGAGCGATGGAGGGAAGAAATTTCCCAGCTTCCAAAGGGTCCTGGGAGCTGGCTTTGGGGAGGGAACGTGTGTTGCAAATATAAGTGATAGTTACTAAGAAAACATCCTAGGCTAAGGGACAAGCGGACAAAATGAACATCGGTAGAACACCCAGGGGCATGCTCCGTGGCTGCTTACCGTGGCGCTGTGCTTCTTCGGTGCAGGACACTCGGTGACGTGGGGAGAGGTTCTTGAGGCTGAGTGAACAGAAGCAGGTTGCAGGGCAGCATGCAAGTGCGAGCCCATTTTTGTGGAAAGGGGAATAAAGTCTGTATTTATTGAGAGCACACAAACTTGTGAGCTGCAGCGGAGCCATGTTTGGCTGCGTGCGGGGCGAGGCGTGGCAGACAGCAGGGACAAGGGAGAGAAGCAGACACGTACCGCTGTGAGAACGCGCGTCTCGGTCCTCGTTCTCGGCACGGGCCCCAGAGCCCTTCGATAAACCCCCTTCCTTCTCCTGCGCTGGTCTGAAGAGGGGGCAGTTACTCGCCACATTGAGGATACTGAGGCATTTCGCTTTGCCATTATCGCTCCCGTTTTCCAGATGTGGAAACTAAGGCTGAGAGAAGCCAAGCAACTGGGAAGTCGGTGGTGAAGACGTGACTCAAACCGAGGTCATCTGAGCTGAACACTGAACACTTGTCCCAGGGCTGGAGCTACTTGGAGGCGATTATCAGGCCCCCTACTCTGTCGCTCAGGGCAACAGTAGGCAGCACGCAGCGCCTCCGTGGGGATTTCTAAAGGAGATCTTGGCGGAGGGCTGCACCCAGCCGGGTGTCTGCATGTAGGGAACCAGGGGGTGAGGTGCCCAGGCGCTGGCCAGTTGCGGTGGGAGCTGTTACGCGCTCCACCGGGCATGCACGGTTGTTCCCAGCTGCCGGTGAGAGGGGCTGCGTGGAGGAAGGCCACGGGCTGGAGGCGGGAGGCAAGGGGTGGGGGGATAAATACTCTGCACTTTGTCTCTTCTCACCCCATCTCCTGCCACTGTAGGCCCAGGGCCCCAGGCAGTGTCGTCCCTAGAGCTTAGCCTCAGGGCGGGGCACACTGGCCTCCCTGCAGAGCACAGCTGGGTCCTGAACCAACTTTGTCTGCAGGACTGTGGGGGGCGGGGAGGAGGGTGAGCAAAGGGTTTTCTGGAGAAGCTGGTGGAGTGGAGAGCACCAGGCCCCAGGCTGTCCAGGCCTCAGGCTGTCACCTGGAGGTGATGTCCCACTCTGTCACCCATCCTTCCTCCCTCCGCTTGCCCCTCTCTCCCACATTTTCCCCTCTGTAGATTCTACTTTCTCCCTCCTTCACCACGAAATGAGAACAACGGGGAAGGGGGTGCAGGGGCATTGCAGGATGTCTCCCCACCCCAAATCCCTACCCGTGAGAACAGGCACGTGACACGTGTCGGTTGCACGTGCGAACGAGCAGGGGGTGAGACCCGGAGTGCGCCCTATGCCGAAGCAGCCCCTGAGACGAGGACCCGGGTGCAGGTGGTTTCCCTGTCAGGTGATTCCTGCAGGCAGAGGGGAGGGGACGGAGGAAGGGGCCGGGAGGCGGAGCCAATGGCAAGTGCATTTTGGGGCCATTTCCAGTGTGGGCGCCTGGGGCCCCATTCTGTTGGGTTGATCTGAAGGCCAACATCAGACCCTCATTGGTGAGGTCTGCTCTGGGCGGCAATAAATCCCCAACACTTCTGGGCTGTTCTGCAAACAGTGGGAGCCACTGCAGGTCTTCGGACCCACCACGGGTGTCACATGCAGGGTGGGTGGCAGGGTGTGGGGAGGGTGGTGGTGGGGACCCGATTAGGGGAGAGCACACTGGGGCCCTTAAACTGCCGAGCTGAACATGGAGGGGTGACGCACCGTTGGAGAGGCCGCACTGCGCACACACTGCCTGGAGTGTCGTGAGCCTGCAAGCGGCTGCTGCTTGCTGGGCGCTCTGGAGTCTGGCAGGGCCAACTCCAGCCTTTAGCTGAGCAGCTCCCTGGGAGCCTCCGATGACTCGATCCCAGTGCCTGGCGGAGGAAGGGAGGCCACACAGACCGGCCTTTGTGCCGTGTGGCCTACGGGAGGTGTAGGCTGTCTGCACGCTCAGCGCCTGCCGGGCCCCAACACAGGCTCTCTTTGTGGTGCTCAGGAGCCAGGAGGTGCAGAGGCGGGATGGGGTGGCAGGAGGCACAGGAGCAGGCTTCCCGGGGAGCAGCTCAGTTGTGATGTGTTGGGGTGACATGGTGGGAAGACAGCAGGCTAGGCCCTGGGCACTGTCAGCTTGCAGGGGTAGGGTGGGAGGTCCCAGGAGAAGGTTCCTTTTGGCCAGCCCGGGGATTCCACATAGTGGGCAGAGGCCACCTCCAACGGGCAGCCTCTCCAGGCCCAGCTGCCTGGCCTGAGCTTCAGCCTCTCCTGACCTGTCCCCTTGCTAATTAAAGCTGCCCACCACCCAAGGGCCTTAAACACGCCAGGAGCCAGGGTTTCAAATGCACAACCGTGAACGTTTGTCGTGTTTGCTCTGGTGAGATTCCTGGTCAGCCGTCGGGGTCTGTGTGGTCCATTTCTCACTCAGGCCTGGCGTCCAAGGTCGGGATCAGCTCCTCCGTGGCAGTTTTTGCTGGCCTCATCCCCTGCCCTGTAATTTGCTCAGATAGTCTCTCTGGGCAGGGCCAGCTTCACGGGCTTGCGATGAGTCACACAGGGGCCTGTGCCCAGGAGAGCCCTGGGCTTGGCTTCGTGCTCTGCTGTCACTATCTTGACAGTCTCAATAATTTTTGAACAAGGGGCCCCACATTTTCACTTCGCACTAGGCCCACAAGTATGTAGCCAGTCCTGTCTCTGAGTCACGGCCGCCGGAGGCCAGAGTCCTCAGCTCACCTCTCCGCCTCTGAAGTCCCTTCCCTTCCCAACTCAGGCCTCGGCAAACACTGGGGCTAAAGAACGGTCTCTTAAGCACTTCACAGATGTCAATTTACTCAGAAACTGCCTGGAAAATTATTTTAAAAAAATAATTGCTTCATTAAAATTATGTATGTTCATTGTGAAAATTTTAAACAATATAGGAAAATACCAAGAAGAAAGCAAAGAAAAAATAATTCAAATTCCATCACGGAGAGGTCACCATTATTAGCATTTTGGTGAACATTTTGATGGTGCTCTGTGTATGAGTATTTATATACTTTTATATTTGTATTTATACCATATATATCCATACACATTTACCCATGTATAATTTTATATAAATGGGATCATTATATATATATCATGTGTGCTGTATGTATATACACACACACACACACACACACATTTAACTTTATATTAAGTTTTGGGCAGTTTAAAGTCCAAAACACAGAGATTTACCACCTCACTGATCTTGACAGCTGCATGGAGTTCCATCGCATCTAAACCATCGTAAGTGACTTAACCAGTCCCCTGTAGTTGCGCGTGTTGGCTGTTGCTGAACTTTCACCCTTAAATACAACAATGCTGTGTTGAACACCCCTAAGACCACATCTTTCGGAGGGAGGGCAGTTTTGGGTTTCCTGTTGCCCTGTTGTATACGCAGAGGGGCTGATACATTATTCAAAAGCCCCAATATTGGGAAAATTAGATTGGGGCCTATTTCAGCTGCTAGGTTTAAGCAGTTGCTTCCAAACTGGAAACACTTCCAGTCTCCTAGGCATGTGCTGAACGTCCCAATCCGAATCTCCGGGAGCCCAGCCACCCCGCTGTGCTCTCCGCACCGGCTCCGGAGACTGGTTTCTTTAAATCAGCTGCTAGCGGTGCTACGTGTGCTTTCCTCCCTCACCCTGGTCTCGCCCGTGGCCTCTGGCCCTGGTGTCCTCCGTGAGAAGGGACAGTGACAGTGCTCTGCTCTGAGGGGCCAGCTCGGTTGCCGCATTCAGACTGCGCCTCGTGCAGCAGCTTCCAGCCTCTCCATCAGCACTATGTCCCCTGCCTTTCAGCACCTGGCATACAGCAGGTGCTCAATAAGTATCTTTGAATTGGATGAGAAACATTCTCACATCCTTTGTTCTTCATTTTCCTTCAACATTTTACTACACATTTTTTCAAACATACCGAAAAGTTGAACCGGATTGTACCAAAAGTTGGATGGATCCCTTTATTGACCCATCAATCCATCTTACTTCTTTATACTTTTCCAAGGGAGCTGCAAACTTCAGTGCACTTCACTCCAAAACACTGCAGCATGTGTATAATGAAGCGGTGTTCAGGAATGACTGCACAGTTCATTTCTAGATAAAATTCACATAGAGCGAAGTGTCCAAATCTTCAGTGCACCATTGGCTTGGTCTGGACACATGCAGACACCTGTGTGTCAATCAGGCTCCTCTCAAGGGACAGACTGACTGTTCCTACCACCTGGAAGGTTCTCTGGAGTCCCTTCCTGGTCAGGACACTGCACGCTGCCCCCGGCAGCAACCACTGTTGTGGTTTTTATTTCAATATAGTTGAGTTTTGTCTGTTCTAAAACTTCTTAGAAGTGGATTCATATCACAGGTGCTCTCTGAGTCTGGCTCCTTCCATCCCTGTAACGGTTCCGAAATCCACCCGTGTCGCTGTGGGTGTGGCCAGCTTGTGCCCTGGTGTTGCCGAGCAGGGGTCCGCTGGGTGCCTGCTCCTCCCACGGTTTGTCCGTCCCTCCCGCTCTTCATATCCCTCAGTACCCACTCCAGCCACCTCGAGTACAGCTTCTCACTCGATTTGCCTAAGGCCCCGCTGCCAGCTAGAGGGTGGTCAAGATTTGTCTCTGTGCCTCCAGGCAGGGGACGGACCTGGAGACCTGCCTGATCTCACCAGCCTTCCAGCGGCCTCTGCTCCCTCTGCCCCCAGCCCCACCTGGCACTGCGGGATTTCATGACGGTCATGGGTGTGTTTGCTGCCTCTGCTTCCTCTCCTCGAATTCTCCCTTCGGGTCACTGCAGGCTGGCTTTGGTTTCCACCTCCCATCCCAACAGTCCTCCCCGCAACACCCAACAAGGGCAGCGCCCCTCCTTCCAGAAACTCACTTCTCTGTTGCCCTCTAGGCCCACCTGCCTGCCTCTCTGGCTGCTGTGACTCAGTTTCTTTGGCTGTCCCTCCTCCTCCAAGTGACCTTCAATGTTGAGGGTCTTCAAGGCCTAGTCCTGGACCATTGCCTCGGCTCTCTGAACTCTCACTCCCGAGCTGGGTGCTTTAAATGTCACCACGTTCTGCTAAGGCCTCAGCCAGAGCTTTCCTTAAGCCTTAGACTTGTATAACCCCCACTTCGGGCTCAAGTAGGCACCCAAATTTAATGTCACCAAAACCAGAGCCATTGTTCCCCTCTCATCTGATCCCGCTCTGCCCTCCCTTCCTCAGCAAGTGGTCCCATGAACCGTGAGGTAGCTCAGGCCTGAAGCCTGGGAGTTGTCCTTGATTTCTCCTACATCCAATCCAGTTTATTACCAACCCCATAGGGTCTGTCTCCAAATCAAATTTTTTTTTTTTTTTTTTTTTTTAGAAACAGGGTCTTGCTCTGTCACTCAGGCTGGAGTGCAACGGTGTGTACATAGCTCACTGCAACCTTGAACTACCGGCCTCAAATGATCCTCCCACCTTAGCCTCCCAAAGTGCTGGGATTACAGGCATGAGCCATTGCACTCGGCCTCAAATCTTATTTTAAAACATTTTCTTGAGGTATGGTTGCCATACAAAAAGCTGTAGATACTTAATGTATACAACTTGATGTGCTTGGAAATACATACTCACTCACCTGTGAAACCATCTATCCATGCCGTAAACTCATCCATCACCTCCAAAAGTTTCCTACAGCCTCCCATTTCATTCTCTTTTTCTTATGTGGTAAAAGCACTTAACGTGAGATCTAACCTCTTAGCAGATTTTTAAGTGTACGATACAGTATTGTTAATCCATTGACCCGTGTTGTACAGCAGATCTCCAGAATGTCTTCATCCTGCACGACTGACACTTTGACTAAAATCACCTTTGACTAACATCACCCATACCCGCCTCTCCTCGGGCCCTGGCAACCACCATTCTACTTTCAGCTTCTGCAAGTCTGACTATTTTAGCCTCCACGTATGCGGGAGAACATGCAGCATTTGATTGCTCTGTCTGACTTACATCATTATTTCAGAATGTCATCCAGGTCCATCCATGTTGTCGCAAATGGCAGGATTTCCTTCTTTTTAAGGGCCGACTAATATGCCATTGTGTGTGCACACCACACTTTCTTTATCCATGTGCCCACGGATGAATGTTAGGTTGTTTTGATATCCTGGCCATTGTGACTAATCCTGCAATGAGCATGAGCATGCAGACACCTCTTTATTCTGATTTTAATTCCTTCCAAATCAAATCTTAAATCTGTCCCCTTCTCTTTACCCCCGTGGCCCCTGCCCTAGTCTGTGGGCCATACTTAAACTAAAAATTATTTCTGGTTTGTCGTAATTCAAGGGTAACAGGCCACCCTACCTGTGAGGGGCCACAGCTGGTCGTGCCTCCTGCTCTGTCTGACCTGCCACTGGTAAGGGGGTCCCGTCCCTGCTACCCGACCCGTGCGGGCTCAGAGTGAACCGGGACAGCCCCCTGTCTCACCAGCCTACCTTCCCTTCCTTCCCCACCCCTCCACTGCCTGCAGCATTTGAGGGGGAAGCAGATTCTCTACAACCCCCTGGGACGTCTCCCCGGCTCAGGAGAGCTGGGTCTGGGTCTCTGCCCTACTCCCACCCCAGGCCGCTCAGATCCAGGTGTTTCCACTCTGCCTGCTGTCAGCAAGACTCAGTCCAGGTTCCGATTTTATGGATTGAGTGACCGATATTTGTGAGGGTCCCAACGGAGGCCTGGCTCACTCAGTGCCCACCAAACAGCAGTGCCCCCTTGGTCCTCCTGGTGTGTGCATCCTCCCTGGACACAGTCGGGGTCCGGGCAGGTGCGGGAGCGATTCTCCCCAGGGGAGTAGATACGACAGGAAGCGTCCCTTCTCTCCCTGAGCAGGCTTCTTTTGGAATCACTGCCTTGAAAACCATGCATGGTAGGGAAGAGTCCTGTTTCAGGGCAGTTCTGGGAATTACAAGGACAAAATTTGGCCTTGCAGCTGCTTGACGCTTGTGTGTGGTCTCCCCTCGCCCACGCGGGACAAAGCCCAGACCCCGCAGCCACACCAGGCCCTCAGCCAGCCAGCTGGCCTATCTGTCTACCTGGTGTAACAGAAGGAATGGCCCAAGGGGAAACAAAAACCGGCAAAGATATTTTCTGTCTCTTTAAAACATCCCCCAGTCTTTATCGGGAACAGAAACCTACATCCCTGCCTCAGGCCAGGGGTCTGAAGGGGCAGGGTAATGTCTTCTGTTCTTTGAGCTACGGGAGATGGCTCAGCCCAGCCTGGCTCCCCCGCTCCACAGGTGGAGGTCGTGGACTTACAGGTGGGCCTCTCAGGTGGGCAGAGGTCACAGGAGGTCTGAGTGGAGGTCATGGAGGTCAAAATTGTCTTCCCCGGAGATGGGATGGACTACAGTTGAATAGCAATGGCCTGAAGCTAAATGGCGCCCCTTTGGAAGCTCTGTATTTCTGCTTATTAGTAGGACAATAGCATCATAGACGGTAGTCTCCCTCCTCCTCATGTGCCATTAAATTAATAAACTCCTCTTTCCTTCTCCTCAAACCACTCGTCCTTGTTCTTCTGATGTGGCCTTGGGGACAAGTGCTGAATTTTCGGTAACATTGGCTTCTTCTCTCTCTTCTTTGTCTTCCCAGAAAACTCCTGCCAAGTTTGGAAATAGATATAGTGGCGGTTTGGGGTTGGGGAGCAGACGTCACTTACCCTCCGGGCCTCGGGAGCCAGATGGGGCTGAGGAGCTCTGCCTGCTTCTCCTGCTGAGCATGTGGGTGGGACCTGCTGTGCCCCCTGAGCTCAGCACAAGGGCCACCCTCTGTCCATGCAGGTGGCCCTCCTTTGAGGTCCAGCGCCTGGCCACCCCAGGAAGGTCTCCAAACTGTCCCCACCAGCTTGGAGCTGTCTCCTCCCCTGTTCCATGGCACTTTCTATCCTCTTCTCCTGCTGCCTTGAGCGAGTTGCTTGGTGACCATTTCTTTTTATGTTTCTTTCTGCTATTGGAATCTGAGATCCCTGATTCGTAGGAGGCTGTGGTTCCCCCACACAGTGCCTGGCTCATGGGTGGTGCTCAATAAATGCTCAATGCTGCAGAATTTGACTGCCTTTGAGGTATCCAGAATATAGAGTCACCTCCAGCCTCCTACTTCCCACTACTCGTTGGGAAGAGTAAGGTTCCAAATCCTAACCAGCCCTGATTTTATGCCAGGCCCTTTACTTGTGTTATTTTATTGACTCCTCACAATAACCCTATGAGGTTACTGTTAATATTCTCATTTTACAGATGGAGAAACTGAGGACCAGAGAGGTTAAGTAACTGGCCTAAAGTCACACAGCTAACAAGCAGTACACGAGAGATTTGAATCCAAGCCCTTTTGATGCTGGAGCTGCAGCAGCCTGTGCCCTTGAACCTCTGGGCTATACTGCCTGAGGGTTGTGATGGCTCTAGAGAGATAAGGAAGAAAGCTTGGAGGCACTGGGTATGTGTTGGGGGGAAATGAGAGAGTAAGTGTGTCAGTGCACACATGTGTGGGTGTTGCAGAGGGGAAGAGGCAGGGGAGGGGTACCCGGGGAGTGGACAGAAGCAGTCAGCTGTGCTGACGGTGGACGGAGCTGGGGAGAGTGCCCAGGCGAGGGGGTGGGGCTCAGTGAGCCGCCAGGCTGAGTCCTCCCTCCTGACCCGGGCCCTGGGCCAGGACTTAAGAGGCTAATGAGAAGCAGATGCAGGAGTGGGATGGGCTAGAGGCGGAAGCTGTCTGGGCGACGTGGCACCCCTCCGCAAGCCCTGAGCTTGCTGTCACGGGCCAAGAGCAGGGCAGGGCCTCGAAGGTAGACGGCGGTTCTGCCTCTGGTTTTACTCCAGCTCAGACTTGCCAGCCCAAAAAGGTGGATTTTATTAAGAGTTGGGTTTAAATATTAGCAGCTTCACTGGATGATGCAGCCTGGGCTCATGGAGACGCCGGTCACCCACAAGAGGGAGTCCCTCCCGCCACGGGTTTCCCTTTCCTTCCCTGACACATGAACAGTCTGGCCCACAGGTCTGAGCCCCCAGGATAGCTGGCTTATGGGCTGAGGCATCTCTTCTGGGGTGGTGGGGGCCATGCAAGTGCTTTGAAACTGGAGGGGCTGCTCTAAAGAGGTAGTGAGCGCATTAGGGGCTGGGGTGGCAGCCCAATGAGGGCCAGGACTGGGCATGTTGGTGACAGCTGTGTCCCCAGCACCTCGTATTGTATGCCTAGTAGATGCATAATGAACACTTCAGCCACATAATATAACGGCTCTGCAAACAGGTTCTGGAATCAGCCATGGACCTAACCACAGCCCACTGCTGACTGGCTCAGGAGAGGCCTTAATCTCTTCAAGCCTCAGTTTTCCTATCTCTAAAATGGCATAATAAGAGTATTTACCTCTTGAAGGGTGTTTTGAAGAGTATACCTAATATTTATTGAGCACTTACTATGTGCCAGGCATTGCTTTAAGTGCTTTACCTGTTTTCACTTACTGAATCCCCACAACCATTTGCGGAGGCAGGTGCCATTATTTTTCCGATCCTATGGGTGAGGAATTCAACATCCAGAGAGGTCAAGTAACTTTACCAATGTCACACAGCTGGGAAAAGGCAGAGACAACTTTCAAACTCAGGCAATCAGCTTTGAGCCCAGCCCTGAACCAGTCACCACTTGCAACCTCTGAAAGGTGCAGAATTCAGCACAGTGCCTGGCACATAGTAAGTACTCAATAAAAGGTACAACCCATTTAATTAACAAACAAGTGGAGGATGTAGCAGAATGTCCCAGGTCTTCCTGAAAGAAGTGAAGTGATGGCATTTTGTACTATTCATCATTCATTCATTCATTCAATCTTCGTTCGACAACTTTCCTACGAACCTGGCCTAAAATGCAGGCGGAGTCAGTATAAGGGAAGGAGATGGCTCTGAGTCCATCATACTCCATGAAGCCTGTTTGAGGGCAGGAAACAGAAAGCCCTTCAAGTGACCTTGAGGATGAAGGGGATCCCAGTAGGAAACCTGAGACCCCCAGGAAACCCATTACCAGAGGAGCCTCACAGCAGCCTCCTGGGAAGGGGAGGTTACCAGGCAACCTGGGGCCAGGTGGCTTCTCTGTCGGCCTGTTCTAATCTCTCTGCAGACTGACTATTACCTCAAAATGCTGAGCTTCTTCTCCCCCAAACTCAGCGTGTGACAGACTCTGGGTTGCCATGGTAACAATGGGGGCCCCAATTTTATTGTTCTTACCACTGCAGGGTCGATCCCACCTGACCGTGGTTGGGTCTTTCTGAGTTGACATTCTGTCCCCCTCTAATAAGCGTTTGTTTCAGACCTGGTTGTCTGATTCTTCTTCCTCAGCAAGGAGAGGGGTCCTTCTCCCAAAAGAGGTCGGGTCACTAGGAAGGCACCCCCAAAATTGTCTGCTATGAACAGACTAAAGGACAAGCAGCTTCCAGCAGCCCTCACGGATGAACATTTCTCCACTGCTTTTATTGCTTCTCTTACCTCTCCTTCTCTGGGATTGTTGATAAGGCAAGAGCCACAATAAAAAGCCAGAAGGATGTCCCAATTTACATTTCCAACCTTGTCACCTGCCAGTTTCCTTTACGAACCCGTTTTTCTGGGCCGACGGGTCCACTCTGCCCAATAGAACACTCTGGGTTCCTTCCTGCCTGCAAACTTCCACTCACGCTGGCCTCTTCCCGGGGAGGCCCTGCTTTCCACGTCTTCGCCAGCCCTACAACCAAGCTCAACTTCCGTCTCCTCCAGGAATTTTCCACACCATTCCAACCTGGAGGGGTCGGGGTCCCCCAAGGGTGGCCTTTATTGTATCTTCCGGCCATTTGGTCATCTCCTATATTACCCTCGGGAAGAATGAGTGAAAGACTTTCATATGGGTAAGAGAAAGAAAATGGTTACTGAATGTCCAGTCTGGAGCTTCCAGGTTATCCCTGCCTTTTGTCGCTTTTGAGCTCCCTTGAGACTGTAAGTCGCAGAAAACTGATAACAACGTGAATAATCGGTGTTCATGGAACTGCAGATCAGCTGCGTCCAGTGGAATGCGATTGATTATTGCCTGTGCATAGACTTCTCCAGCACCCCGCCGCCTGCACGTGTGTGGGTCTTGGAATTCTCCTTGGAACCAGTTAGAACATCTTAGCTAGTTCTTTCATTAACGAGTCAAATAACATTTTTATATTTTAATGAGTCATAATTTTACCTTTTTTCCAAAAATGACTCTTCAAGGTTATTTAACTCTTGAATTAAAAAGAGACAATAGCTTGGCGCACTGTCTCAGCCAGTGTCTGGGAAACAGGTGACAGGAATAGGAAAGGCGCAGCCGAAATAGGACACCCGTCCGCCAGTCTTTCTTGACCACCGAACTGTGAGTTCCGTAAGTGCGACACCGGCAAAGCACACATATTCCTGTCTTTAAAATAAGGAGGGAATGACTGAGGGGCTCAGCGTATAAGACCTTGGGAGCCATTATAAAGGAGGCTGAGGTAAAATATGGAATTAAGAGAATGTCCGAGCTGGGCGGGTCACAGAAGTCACCTTGAGCAATCCTCTCGTTTTGCTCTTGAGGATACTGGGCTACCCGAGCTGGAGGGTTCTGTGTGGCCCGGACGATGGGATGATTTGGGGATTAACCGACGAATGTTCATGAAATGGGGCACACCCACCGACCCCTAATCTGGTTACGGTCACTAGTGGGAGGGAACAGCCATTGGCTAATTTAAAGCAGATTATCCCGAGGCACGTTTGGCTTCCGGGCCGTTTCTCAGCTTCCTTGGCGGCAAACTCCTCTTCCGAGGTGTATTTTGCTGACACGGCCGGCCACGGGAAAATGGGATGCACAGTTTTCCAAGGACCCGTTTGCAAAATTGAAACCCTGCCCTTGAGAACACTCCGCAGATCGCAGCTGTGGAGAGCGGTGAGCACAGGGCCAAGGGCAGCCTTCCAGCCGGCTCTGGAGACCCACCAGCGTGACCCGGGATGCCCCCGGCTCCCACGTGTGCCTCACAGGGGCCCTCTGGGGAGAACCGGCCCCTGTCTTCCCTGTTCCCCCACCTCCTGTTTCTTCCTCTTTCTCTCGCTCCCATGCCCTGATTTCTGGAAGGCAGGGAGATCCCCCGGGACCCAGGGCTGCAACTGTGGGTACTGGGCTTCCACCCGCTAGCCCCACTTTGGGGAGAGGAGGGTCTTGCACATGGCTGTGAGTGCCCGGCCAGGACTGGGTGGTCTCCAGCGGGGGTGGCGGTGCAGGAGGGATCTCTGGCAGAGGGGCTGCGTGGTCTTCTACCGGGCGAGGCCATTGGGATGGGAAGAGGGGCCTTGGAAAGGCAAGAGCAGGAAGCCAGGAGTTCCAGCTCTGAGTTCCCTGTTGTGGGGGCTTCTCTTCTCCACCCAGGGACTCCCACCCCCACTCCAGAGGGACCCAGTTGCAGCCCTGCCATAGCCTGACTGGAAAGGGAAGAGGAAAGGAAGGGGTGGTGAGGGGAAGGGGTTAGCAATATTGCGTTCTGACCCATGTCAAGTGCTGCATTTTGCTTAATTTTCAGCAGTGCTCTGCTAAGCAGGGATTAGAACCCATCTTACAGATGGTGAAACTGAGGCTGAGAGTGCCAGAAGGCAGTGGGCTCAGCCCTGCCCGGCTCCCAAACCCACAGTCTTCCGTTGATACCATGCGGAATCCTCTCTCTCCCCTACAACCCTCTGCAGCTCTTCAGTTCCGCTAGTCAGAAAATACCCCACATGCCACTGACTGATTAATTAGCAAGAGAGAAAAGAAAGGGGAAGTTGAGAATTTTTCCTGTTGTGTCTTGTTTCTAAAACTCTTGCAGACCTTTGCTTGCCCATTTGAAATGGTCTTGGAAGGAACCCCAGACCCCTGGGGGGGGACTTTTCCTTGCGTTTCCTCGCAGAGGTTTCCAGCTGGAATGGTGAAGGGTGCCTCTTGCTTCCCTAACTCAGGAAAGTGGGGTGTAGAGTGAGGACCCCACCATGGCTGCTGGGCCAGGGAGTCTACCAGCTTCACCCATGGGCACAGTCCTTGGCCATCAGGGATGGCGGTGTGGTGGGGGGGAAGGCGTGCACGCTCGGAAGTCACATCCACCACTGTCACTTCACTGCTCCTTGAGCCACCCAGAGCCTCAGTTTCTCCATCTGTAAAATGGAAATAATGATAGAACCTGCCTCCTGGGGTTGTTGTAGAGATTGAGGTGGGTTGATGCATGTGAGTGTCAACACCATTATTATACTTGGATGCTTCGCCAAGTTCCCCACTCCCTGCAGGTGATCTCCGCAACAATAGGCTCTCTATTTTCAAGAAAGTTCTCACACAGTCTTTCATGTTGTAGGTGCACCCAGCTATTTTATTTTGGACAACCAAATGCTGTTTAGGCAAGATGTGTAAGCTGAAACAACCTGCACCAGCGGTCGTGTAGGCCGCTGACCAAGGTCATCTGAAGGAATTGCTAAAAAGGAGGCTAGGAAATATAAGCCAGATTTGGAACTGATTCCCAAGGGTGTGGCGTCACAGTGTTGCACCATGAGTGTGAACAAGTCTTTTAAGGACACTTAAGAAAGCCATGCCATCAGTGGTTACATTATGGAGAGCATGCATTGGCACCCCCGAGATGAATGGAACAGCCAGCTGCCCTAATGTTATGCAAATAGGTGCTCAAGGCTTGGGATAAAAATTCCAGCAAAAGCATCCTACAGATTCCAAAAGTGCTGTATCGCCAAGAACCCAGAGGGGAGGAAAGAAGATGTGCTTGGGAAACTAAGACGACTGAAAAGGTGGCTCTGATGATGACAAAGACCCTTAGAGCAAAGATGAGTTGGAAGAGTTGGAATAAAATTGAGTCATGAAATGAGGGCAAAGAAAGCAACTTTTCTAAATTAATATATCATGAACATATAATATGTGATTATAAGTATGTATTCGGTGAGTAATAAATTGTCACAAATGGATATTTAACTATTTCATCTTCTTTTAAAAAGGCGATCTATCTATTCAATTAGATCACAAATCCTTTGGATCTTTTGAGTGGGGAATGGGGAATCGTCGTAATTCTGAGTTGTTTTGTACTTGGGCGCTGTGGCAGATGGGGCTGGTGCCTTTCCAGAAGGCCTGACTCCTGCCTGCTAGCGCTGGGGACTCGTTGCCCCAGGGCTTCCTCCAGCTGCCTGCATTGGGGATGGCTGCAAGTGCCAGGGAATTAATGCGCCCCAGGAATAGCCCTCAGCCGGTGGCTGATGGGACTTGGGGTATAAATTCCCCAGCTCCCGTGTCCCTGGATGAGATGATGCTGAAGTGTACATGTCCTCGAATTCCCCAGGGGGATTAAGCCCCAGCTGGCCCCGTTGTCACTTGCTCACGACCACGCCCTTTGCTAGCTGCTCTCCATCCTGTCTTCCCTCCTGTGGCTTCTGGGATTCTCTCCAAATAAAGCAGATTGACTCGAATCCTTGCCTCAGAGTCTGCTTCTGGGGAACTCCAACCACGACCGGCATATATGATAAAGGGTAGCGATGGTTATGATCACGCATTATTATTTCGAGAAAGATCAGGAAGATGAAGCGACTGCTCTGTGCTCTGTGTCCTCAGAGCTTGCGGCAGTCAGGCCAAGGGGAATCTTTGAGGTCCGGGCAGGAAGGGGGATGTCTGACTTTGTATTTATCTCAAAGCAATCTCAAAGTGATATTCTCTCTCTCTTTCTCTCTCATTCAATTATACGCTTGAGTAGCTAAGCCAAAAATCGGTTCATCCAGAGCAATTAAAAGCTTCCTTTGCCAGACCTTGGGGATTTCTCTCTGATCAATGAGAAAAACACCGCAGCTGGAAAACAGCCGAAACCAAGAACAGAGCAGTCAGATGGGCTAAAACACCATTAAAATCTGTGTTTTTAAAAGAACCTTTTATTTTCCCATATGGGGTGATGGGGGAGGGATATTATATAAATGACTAGAAATTTTTCATTAGTTTTCCTGCCCTTTTGCCTCCAAACTGGAATTTATTTGCAAAAATTTGTATGGGGCTCCACGTATCAGCTCATGAGTCATGGTAAGGTATGTGTTACTATATTTATGATTAAAAATAAAATAATAACAACCAGAGTCATGTAATGCATAGCTACAATGTGCTGGTTTCTATGCTAAGAGCCTCCCATACATTATTTCAGCTGACTCTAATGATCCTAACGATGAAGAGGTCACTGTTATTATCTCTGTCTTAATAATGCAGCTACTCAGGCTCAGAGAGGTTAAGTAATTTGTCTGAGATCACACAGCCAGGAAGTCACAGAATGGGCTTCCAAACCCAGGCAGTCTGGCTTCAAAGCCTGGGTTCTTAACCATGGGAAGAACAATCTGGCTTTGCACACCAGGAGGAAAGAAAAACCTGGCTGACCTCATTGCCCAAGGCAATGGAGGGGCTGTGTGTGTCCTTCCCACCTCCAATGTCCTGCTCTGCCAACATCTGGCTTTTGTGACAGGCTGTGGCCTTTGTTCCGGAAAGTGTGCCCTTTCTAAGAAGGTGGGGGCGTTAGCCCAGCTTGGGCAATCAGCCCAAAGTCCATTCTGTGTACTTCTGGGCAGCGCGCCCAGTTTCTTCCTGGAGTGCAGCTGGGCCAGGGAGGGTTTCTGGATTTTCCATGTTTCCTGGAGCAGGGCCGGTGGGGAGCTGGGAGCTGGGCAGGTGACCTGTGCCAGACACCTTTGGGGCCTTCTGGGGGTGGACGCTCTGCCTAGGGCCTGCTTGCTTGTCCTCCCCTGGGCCCCGGGCGGATGTGTTTGGGGACATAAAGCTGCCTTCCCAGGGAATACGCAGCAGGCGAAAGGGGCAGGGCCTCGCGACACCTCTGGAGAACACGGCAGATTCTGCTGGAGTCACGAGGGGAGCTGTGGCCGGGATGTGTCAGCTGGAGCTCAGCTGAGGCTGGGCGCTGGACTGGGGGCCTCAGTTTCCCTCCATGTGAGGCTCTCTGTGTGGTTGCTTTAGGATAACCAGATTTATTACATGGGGGCTCAGGGCTTCAAAGGCACATCCTTCAAGAGAGAGGAACCTGTGGAATTGGCACGGCCTTGTCCAGCCATGAGGTCCAACCGTGAGGACGAGGTCGCCCAACATCCTTTATGGCGGGCTCTAGCTGCTGAAGTGGTCCCAGAGGCCCACCACGGTTCAAGGTGAAGGGACATTGACTCCACCTCTGCCTGAGGTATGCCAAGGTCACACTGTGCAAGAACAAGTGGGATGGGAGACATTACTGTGGCCGTTTTTGGAAAATGCCATCTGTTACCGGCTGTAATGGGTTCTTGGAGAACAGGGTGATACCAGGATCTTCCATCTGCAACCAAGGAGCCCTCAGAGCTCCCCTTAGTTCCCACCGAGCATTTCCTTTTACGCTTCTCTCTGCAGCTAGGACAAGCCCAGGTCTAGGGCAGGTTCCAGGGACCTAGACGTCCCTTGAACATGTGCCCACGTCTCCTCTCCTGCTTCCCCTGCGTCCCGCCGGCAGGAGGCTTGGGGCCCAGCAGGGAAGGGATAAGCAGGGTGGGTTTGCCGAATCTGTGCCTGGAGGCCGGCAACTTCTGTCCATCCCGGAATTTCCACCGCCCACTCTTGGATCCAGCCTCCTCTTCCCTGCTCCCCTCCTCACCATCAGCTTTGTTCTTGGCGTCACCCCGTGCTCCATCTTGAAGGCACCGCCGACACCCTCTTTCAGCCTCTCACTGACCCGGGGACCTCCACTTTCTGGAGGCGGCTGTCACTGTGGTCCCCAGTCACCCCTTCTCACCAAATCCTTTCAAGTCTCATCTTGTGCGCTTGTCCTCTCCGTAGCTTTGAGCAGGGCCTGCCTGCCTTCTTGGGACTTTCTTAGGGACCAGCGCATCTTCTCCTGCCTCTCAGACGGGCTCCTGTCCCAGGGGGCGTCCTTGGTTCTCTTCTCTCTTGCTGAACATTTGACTTCGTCTGTCCTCTGTTAGCACTGACTACATAATCCATTCCCTTCTCACCTACTTATTAATACCTCTTAAGCTCTGGGGTTTTCTGTTTGTTTGTTTGTTTGTTTTTTTAAGAGACAGAGTCTCACTCTGCTACCCAGGCTGGAGTGCAGTGGCTTGATCATAGCTCATTGCGACCTCAAACTCCTGGGCTCAATCCATCCTTCTGCCCAAACTTCCCAAGTAGCTAGGGACTAGAGGTGCGCCACCACACCTGGCTAGGTTTTCTTTATGCTTTTGTTTTTGTTTTTTTAATTTCTTGTAGAGACAGGGTGTTCCTATAGCCTGTTGCTCAGGCTGATCTTAAACTCCTGGTCTCAAGCAATCCTCCAGCCTGGGCCTCCCAAAGTGCTGGGATTACAGGTGTGAATCCCCATGCCTGGCCCTTATCTCATAAGCCCTGCATCTCATGTGTCCAACTTCCCACTTGGTATCCGACCTGGCTGCTCCCTGGTCATCTCAGATCCACTGGACCAAAGTTCAACTCAGTATCTGCTTTGTATCTGCTTCCCATTTTGATTTATTTCTTCCCATGTCACTGATCGTCACCATCCAACCTGTCAAGGCAGAAACCTTAGAACATTCCTTCTTCCTTTACCAAATTTTAAAAGTTTGAAGTTCCAGCAAATCTACGGCCAGAATATCTTTTGAACACATCCATTCATTCCTCCATTCATTCAGTTAGCACACACTGATTGAGTGTGTACTCTGCCCCAGGCTGGAGATACAGCAGTGAGCCAAACAAAATCCTTACACTCTGCGAGGGAGAGAAGACAGTAAGCAGATAAAAACGCAAACACAGCACGCAGCATGGGGTGATAACCGCTGTGAGGCAGTAAGGCTGGGTGGGGGTTGGAGGAGGCGGGGTTACCTTATGCCAGCTGGACAGGGAGAGCCTTGCTGGTCAGGTGGCACTGAGTGGAGGCTAGGAGGAAATGCAGTCAGCCAGGTGGCGTTGGGTCTTCCTTCTCCACCCTGTGGCCACGCTCTTCCTTCTTTTCCCCGAACCGTGGAAATCATCTTCCAGCTGAAGTCTTTCCTTTCACTTCCACCCTTCCCTCTCCGCCCCCTTGCAGCGACTTCTGTCTCCCATAGGATAAAGTTCAGACTCCTACCTGTGGCACACAAAGGCATTCACAACTCTGTCTGACACCTTTTTGCAGCCGAGTCCTCCTGTGGCCAGCAGAATTCTAAGATGGCCCTGTGGTCTCCACCCTTGTTGTTGCCCGCGTAGAATCCTGTCCTCTTGCGTGCGGGTAAAGCCTGTGACTTGTTTCCAACAAGAAGCAAGAATATAGGCTGTCACTGCCTTTGTGTTATATCAGAGTCTGTCTTAGCAGATTTCATAGAGATTCTGCTGGCCTTGGAAAGGCTGATGGGTGTCTTGTGAACTGCCTATGGAGACGGCCCCGTGGCAGGGAGCTGCGGTGACTGCTGCGGGCCTCCAGCCACTGGAAGCTGAGGCTCCCAGCCCCAGAGTCCCAAGGTCCCGGTGACAACTTGAATGGACATGGGCCCAGATTCCTCCCTGTCAAGCCGCACATGGGTCACAGTCCCGGCCCACACCCTGCGCAGCCTGGCGAGGCTCTGAGCTGATGACCCACCTTAGCTGGTTGGCCCATGTGTGTTGCTTTAAGCCTCTCGTTTGCGGTAGGTTGTTACACAGCAATGGAAAATAAATACATTCGCTCTTCATACCCTCTACGAGCCCTCGGGCTGGCCCTGCTTCCAGACAAATTTTCTTTTTCATGCCCTGCTAGGAGCATGATTTCTATGTATATAAATTCTCTAACCCTACATTTTCCCTCTGGTAAGATCGCGTGGGTCCTTCCAAGCCCCATTCAGACGTGCCCTCTCCTTCCTGTTCTAGTTACTCCCAGGCCCATCCCCCCCTCCCAGCCCTGTGGCCCTGTTCTCGCCTCTCTTTAAACACAAGTGGCATCAGGTGGCATTTGTGTATGCGGCAGTCCCCTCCCTTACTCAATTTTCCATCTCCAGGTCTAGCTCAGTGCCTGGCTCCCAGCAAATCAAGGGTTCCTGACTTGGAGTCTGTGTGAGTGCGGACAGGGTTCATGATATTCATAAATTCCCTAAAACTGCCTGGAGAATGCTATTTAGGGTCGTTTTTTCTTCTGGGTCTCTGTCCTTCATCAGACTCTCAAAGAGGCTTGAGGTCCTGGAAAGATTACGACGGATTGAAGCAGGGTGTCCATACACGTTTCTTGAATTTAAGCCACTGGGTTATGGCCCACTAAGGGGATTCCGTTTTCAGCCTTACTGCTAATTGTAGCTTTGCTGGAGGACGGGGAAGCGTCCTCCGTGTTTTGCAGGAGAGCTGCTGGTTCGACATCTGTAAAAGAGCAGTCACGTAGTCAGCTCCAGGCTCCAACCGGGGACAAGACGGTTCAGCCTGGGGCAAGAGAGCGTGGGCAGGGCCTGAGCAGAGGCTCAGGGAAGCCCAGCACGAACAGAATGCGGAGTCCTGGGGACGGCGGGTACAGGAGGGCCCCGAGGCTGGCTAATCTTGTGCTGCTCCTTTAATAGTGCCAGGTGCCAGGATAACTGTTCCCCACTGCCAGCTCCCCTGGACTCTCGAGGACTGCCTTTGGCAGTGCCAGTGTATTTTTAGCCCTCCAGCAAGTGGAACAAAGCGCTCTGAGAGGCTCCGCTTCCCTCTTGGCTGCGGGCAGCGCTTGGCAGTTCTCTGAGAAGGTGCAAGGCCCCTCTCCAGCCGCAGTGGGGGTGCAGGTGCAGCCCCCCACCTTCCCCGCAGGCCCTCTCCCTCAGGGGCTTGGGACAGGGACGGACTTGTCAGCTGGACAGGGGCCAGGGATGTGTGCCCAGGGTGGTTGGGGGAGAGAGTGAGCGGCTGGCCTTTCACGAGGAGAGAGTGCGCACAGCACAGAGCAGGAGGCTCCCCCGACCGGGCGCTGGCATCTCTGGCCGCTCACTCAGGGGGAGAGAATGCTGTGTCCCCGGAGGGTAAGTGAGGGTAAGTGAGCAAGGCAGGGAGCTCTAGATCAGCAGGGTTGGAGGATGGGTGGGCCCCAGAGCCCAGCCAGAGAAGACCCCATGCCTGAAGGCTGCAGAGAGGGGAGGCGTTGGGGAGAGCGGCAGGAAGCCACCCCCTGGTGACCAGTGATGAGCATCAGGGTTAACCTTGAGCGTTGATCTGCCAAATATTTGCTTGGATCACTGACCTAGCGGACATCCTGCCCTCACCTCCTCCCAGCCGTGACCCGAAAGCCCAACCCCCCGATCTTGGAGGGGTGGGCATTGTTTCTCAAAGAAGTCCTCTCCAGGCAGGTGTGGCTGCACGTTCCCCTCCTGTGGGACATGGGTTAGGGACGAAAAGGACGGGGGGGGGGGGTGGGGGCTGGGGACCAGGGCTCAGGGTGGCCATCCCCACCGACCCTTTGTTTGAAGCGGCTGCCTCAGCGGAGCTGGTCTGAAGTGGTCAAGGTTCAGCCTTGCCGCCCATATAGAACTAAACTCCTCAAGAATCAAGTCACCCGGGCTCCCTGCCCCCAAGAGCTGTTCTGTCCACACAAACCCAGAAAGAGGGAGGCCATGCTTCTTAGAGCGGACAGAGAGAGGCCAAGAGGGGCTTTGGCCGGGGCTTGGAAGGAATCTCTCTCTCATCACACACACACACACACACACACACACACACACACACACACTCACCCCACACTGCCCCTGGTGCCTGCCCTGGGTCCACTAAGCTCTGCATAGGCACTGTCCCTGGGTCACTGTAACCCTGTGAGTTACTTTGCTCCACATTATTGAGTTGGAAACCAGGATTCAGAAACATTAAGCAATTGTCCAAGCTCATACAACCGCTGAATGGGGAAGCTGGGCATCAAATCCAAGGCTGTCGGATGACCCACTGCACCCCAGAAGGGGAGAGAAAGACAGGGAGATCACACACCTGTTCTCTGAGACTCTAGAGGAAGGGGAGCCGTGGGGGCAGAGCTGCCCTGCCTGCGGAGGACCAATCATTTCCCAAGATAGCTTACGGGAGAGAATGAAACTGGCTTGCTGAAGTCTTTATTGTATGGGGTTTTCTGTCACTTGAAGCCAAACTGACACTAAATAAAACGCTGTGGCTGGCCGCCCACTCTCTGAGGGCACCTTGCCTGTGCCCAAGCTGCTCCTCCGGCTGCGGCCTTCCCTCTGGCTACGACCGTCTCTCGTTTTCCTTCAAGGCCCAGCTGAAAAGACCACCTCCTCTGCGATGCCTTACCTATGTCCTCCCTGTTGGGAACTATGAGTTCCTTTTTCTTCTAAGTCTCCCATCTCTCAGTTTCCTTCTTGTGTTGCAATCATCCTGCCTGGTTGGTGCATTTTAATCCTTCCATTGTGTGTCTTACTCATTAGATTGGAAGGGACAGTGTTTGTTTTGGCTTAACAGCAATGGTGTGCTGGTAAACCAGCTCTCTGGGAGAAAAAGTGCCCTGATTTGTAGCACTAGCTCCTTCTCATGGTGTAAATACTCCCACCATGGTCAATTTCAAGCTAAGTTGGTTTAACAACTGAGTATTTAACAGTTGGCTCTCACGAGCAGTGCTGGCAGACTCCAGCTTGCTACTGCATACGAGTCTGCCCACTGCTTGGGCTTAAGGTTTGCACTTAGTAGGTGTGCAACAGGCTGGTGCCACAGAGCCTTACTTGGGTGATTATTTTACTCAACATTTTTTTTCCCCTGAAGCTCCTATTTTGTTCCTAGAAAAATTTAGAAAGGATATCGGGGAAGATGATTTGCGAACATGGTGACAATCCTTCTCTCTTCCCTACATCTGTGCCCCTTTGCAATGTGATTTTGCAGCTTCCGGGACTGATTTCCAGTCCTTGAATCAGGCATGGCCTTTTGACTTAGCCATTGGAATATGGAGGGAGTGACTTCATGACAGTTCCAAGACTGGGCCTCAAGAGGCCCTGAGTACGTCTGTTCTTGTCTTGGGATCCTGCCGGGTACCAGGCATAATGCTCCAGCTGTCCTACTGAGGATGAGGGAGCACATGGAGCAGAGGCACACCCTCTTGGCTGAGCCAGCTAGATCAGCTAGGCCCAGTAAACCCTGCTGCCCGAGGATGTATGAGTGAGTCTAGCTGGGACCTAAAGAACCACACAGCTGAGCCCAACCCAAATCACTGAAGTGAGGAATTGTGAGCCAAATAAATAGTTGTTGTTTTAAGCCATTAAATTTCGGAGTGGTTTGTTATGCATCAAAAGCTAACAAATGCACCCTCCTTGCATTCAGAAGTAGCTCAGCTTTTGGCTGGAATGTCCACCTGTATCTGAGTGGCGTAGAGATGGCCCCCTGCTCCCAGCCATGAGCAAGGACACCAGGTATCAGCACTGATGACCTCCCCCGACCCCCAAACCTGAATTCTGGTAGAGCCTTACATCCCCCCCAAACACAGCTTACAGGAGCCCAGGGGACATAGGCCCCTTGGCTCCCTGATGAAAGAATTGGACAGGAGGCATGGAGTCTGTGGCTGCAAACCTGAGTCAAGGTGAGCTCTCCCTACCTTTGACTTTGCTTGTACCAGGAAGTCATAAGGCTGGAAGCTGCCCTTTTCCTATTGATCAATGAAGACTTAATTGCCTTCTTCCAGGAAATGTCCAGCCAGGAACAGGAAACTCACACATTCTTTTCTGCTCTGTAGAATGATGATGATGATGGTTATTTTTTTGGTGGGACAAGAAGGTCCTAATGTATTTGGGGGGTGGGAAAGGGCAATGTCTTAAACTAAACTTAATATATTTCTACTTTCAGTTGAAGAGTAAGATCTTGCCTATCATCTGTGAAGGAGCATGTGAAAAACTAAAACCCGACCTGCCCTTCAGGTTTGAATGTTGAAACTCTGCGGCAGCGAGGAGGCATTCTAGAGAAGGAGAGAGGAAGCAGGCCGTGAAACAGATTTGCAGCTGCATGCAATGGTGGTGTGTGGTTCCCCTCTAACCATCTGTGTGACCTTGGGCAAGTCACCCAACCCCTCTGGGACTACTTATGACATGGAGCTGGACTGGGGAGCTCCACAATCCCTTCATTTAGAGGATTTTTACTAGCTTAAAGGGAAAGGCCAGGGAGAGCTAGAGGGGCTCCTGACATTTGACTGTTTGCCCCCAGAGGTGTGTGCTGACCCCGTTCCATTAGCACAAATATACTTATTGTGATGTCATGAACGTAGTGGTGGCACCCACACTGGTGCCTCCCCCAGTTTGTATTTGATGTATTACTCATGCTATCACTGAGCATCATAGTATCGCCCATTGACAAGCTGTGTGACCCTGTGAAGGTTACTCCACCTCTCTGATCTTCAATTTCTTCCTCTAAAATATGATGTCATGTAAAACTTTTACAATGGTGGATCACAACAAATATTGAATGAAAACATATATAGTGATGCTGTATGATTTATTACATAGAACATATACAGAAAGTTATTTTTTTCTAGCCACTTATGGAAAATTATGTCGACCTGCAGATCTAATTTGGCCTCAAGCAGCCACACTGCATAGTCAGACCTTCTGGGATGTTCTCATTTTCAGTTTCAGAGACTTTTTGTTCAGTTATATGTGGACACCTGGAGCATCTTTTCTTTGCAATAATAATTTTTTTCTGTGTTTTATAGGAACACGCTTGGTGCTTATCTCAGAGAGCTGTTAAAAGGGTTAAATGAAATAATCCACCTAAAGCATGAAGCTTAGTGCCTAGGCCAGTAGATGGTTAATCAACAGCAGCTGCTGCTATTGTTACCCCGTTCCCCACGGTGGCCATTCACGTCTGCTACGAGGAGTTTGATCCCCAGCTCTGGCTGGCAGGGCAACTCGAGAACTGATGAGCAGGGAAGGTCAAGAGCTAGGAATCCAGCCATGCTGGTTCCTCAGACCACAGGTCATTTCCTCACCTGAGATCATTCCCCCACTGTCCCCTCCTGCTGAGGACAGGTGACAGAGCCTTCTCCCTTGCTGCCCATCCCCTCTGTTGCTGAATGGATCAAAAAGGACTCAAAGATGTCCTTAAAGGACTGCCTTTTAGAGTTTTTTTGATACTGGTCAACACCCCTGGCAACCCAGACCCCATGAGTTCAACGTAGAAGGTGTTGAAGGGGTCTACTTGTCCCCAAACCTGGTATCTCCAATTCAGCCTCTAGATCAGGGGGTCATAAGGACCTTTGAGGTTTATTACACACAGTATTCTACGGCAAAGCTCGTCAGTGCTGTGGAAGGGAACCCTGGTAGACAGAATGTCACGAAAGTCTGGGGGGATTACACCATCGAAGATGCCATTATTGTTACAGAAAACCTGCAAAAACCATCAAGCCTGAAACAATAAACTCCTGCTGCAGAAAACTGTGTCCAGATGTTGTGCCTGACTTCATGGGATTTATGAGGAGCCAATCGAGGAAATCTTTCAAAGAGATCGCGGATATGGCAAAAAAAGGGAGCGGGGAGTGAAGGGTTTCAAGATGTGGATCTTGGAGAAATTCAAGAGCTAATAGACAGCACTCCAAACGAATCAACAAAAGACGATTTGACGGACATGAGTGCTTCTGAACCAGTGCAGACCGAGAGGAAGGAGACAGAGGACACAGAAAGGAGACAGGGTCAGAAAACAAATCGACGTTACGCACTCTGGGAGCAGATTATTCAAGACCGCGGGCTTTTAGTTTCTTACCACAAGGACCCTTCTGTGATTCAGCGCTGAAACTAAAGCAGGTGGTGGAAGAAGGATTGGTACTGGATAGAGAAACTTTTGGAGAAATGAAAAAAAGGAAAACATCAGACAGAAATGATGACGTGTTTCTGTAAGTTTCCACCGAATACGCCTGCCTTTTCTGCCTCCCCTCCTGCCTCTGCCACCCCTGAGACAGCAAGACCAACCCCTCCTCTTCTTCCTCCTCCTCGGCCTACTCAGTGTGAAGATGATGAGGATGAAGACCTTTGTGATGATCTGCTTCCACTTAATGAATAGTAAACATATATTCTCTTCTGTACGATTTTCTTAATAACATTTTCTTTTCTCTAGCTTACTTTATTGTAAGAATACAGCATATAACATACATAACACACAAAATATGTGTTAATCGACTGTGTATATTATCGGCGAGGCTTCTAGCCACCAGGACGCTGTAAGTAAAGTTTTGGAGAGTCCGAAGTTACGCACGGCTTTTTGACTGTGTAAGGGATTGGCGCCCTTAACCACCTTGTCGTTCAAGGGTCAACTGCAGTTTTTGTATTAATTCACTATTGAACTACTTGGATGGGGTTGATTTTCCTGGTGCGATCCCAACCACTGCAGCTACTATGGTGAGACACCTAAGGATACCCGAATATTCTCATCGCATAACATTCAGATGGCCATGACTTTGCAAAAAAAATGTTCATAGGAGTTTTTCTGGGGCAACTTCTCTGCTGAATCTGTCCTAGAGGGCAAATGGCCACACTTTCTGTGGGAGGCTGTTAGCAAAAATGGTCATAATTATTCCCCTCTGCGTATCATACTTCTTCACAATGTGACTTTGCTGCTCTTCCCATCAAGAGGTGGAGTTTATGTCTCCACCTCTTGAATCCACACTGGTCTTGCGACTTGGCCGATAGCGTATGGTAAAATCAAGCCTACGCCTCAAGAGGCCCAGCATGCCTCCGTCAGCTCCCTTGGAAACCCGTCCAGCTGTGAAGTGAACAAGCCTGGGCTGGCCTCCTGGAGGAGGGGACGTGTGAGGCAGAAGGAGCCGTCCCAGCTGAGACCTCTGGGACCAGCGAGTGCCCAATTGAGCTCGCAGCTCCAGATGTGTGGGGGAGGCTCACTCGGGGTCAGCTAGGCCAGCCCAGATCAGCAGAAACATTCGGCATCCACAGACTTGTGAATAATAACAAACCGTTATCTTAAACCACGGAGTTTCGGGATGATGTGTCACACAGCAGTAGCAGGTGAGAGCGGAAGTGGACAATTCCATATTTGCTTCCTATGAGCTTCTGACTCACGGCACATTCCGTGTCCAGCAGTCCCCAGTGCCAATGGGGACCTCCAAGGGAGTGGCTGGCTCTGACCTCAGGGGCCAGCTGAGGAAAAGGTGGGTAGGTAGTTGAGTAATTGCGCCTGGCTGGCCAAGTTCAAAGTGTGGGTGCTGGACGTCATCCTCATCTCCTGTGGTGATCCTGGGTGCCGAGGAGGTCCGTGCTGTGGTGGGGGCTCTCTGGGGGGCTGCCCTCTCCCCTCTGCTGCATTCAGTAGGAAAGTGCAGCAGACAGAGGGTGCCAGCTGCCCACCCCTAATCCTCCTTCGTGGTCTTACCAGTTCTAGAGCCCTTCTGTCGGGAGGGGTAGCATGTTACCTTCCTGGCTTCCCTTGATGACAAGGTGGCCAGTCTAAGCAGAAATCACTGGGTGGAGACCTTGGCAGAGGTGGAGGCCTCCCCTTTGCCCTCCCCTTGCCTGCCCACCTCCCACTGGGGGAGCGCCGGGCACACACGTGGCCAACCCTACTCCATCATCCTTTTGCAGACAGGGGCCCCTTGGCCACCCTCAGGCCTAGGGGCACAGTACCTTCTAGAAGGGGGGGATGTGATAATCTACCTGGACATGCCCCCTTGGCCTTACCCTGTGGGGAGGAACATAGCCCAGAGGAGCCAGAGTGGAGCTCTGTAGGGCTTGAACCCTGGGGCAGGCACCTCTCTCACCAGGGTCAAAGGGCAGCACATTGCTGGGCCTCCCAGGGTCACTGCAGACCTGGCTCTCTAGGGACACTGGAGTTACCCACATCCCAGTGGGCTCATTCCTTATTTCTTGGACATCAGGAACTCACTCCCTTTTTCTAAGGAATGCCAGATTCATGTCATTCTAAGTTGATTTCCTATCCCACCCATTCTGTGATGTAGCCAACAAGGGACTTCTCTAAAGAAGCAAAAACTCTGAGCTCAGTCTCTGCTAGGACATCCCCTTTGGAAGGTGACAGGCGGCGGGGGACATCTCAGTTGGCCTTGAGCAGGTCCCACCCCTTGGTGCTCCAAAGCCACAGACCTGTGACTTGCTACTTGATTTGTGGGACCCCATCCCCGCACCTGCAGACACAGTGCCTGCCATCCTTCCTGTTCGAGACCACCCTGGAGGCCCTCGACTCCCAGCTGTCTCCTCCCTTCCTGGGCCCTCTGCTGCTCAGTATGTTATCCAGGAAACGTGGGGCAGATGTTTTTGGCAAACCACTGGGCTGTGGCTAACCTGTGGGGGCTGCTGGTGGTGACTGCACATGTGTGTGCGGTTCTGCTCCCCCCGGGCCATCTGGGCTCTCTAGTAGAGCACGCTACGTATATATTTATAGTGGCAGCGACCGTGGGAGCTCCGGCAATAAATAACGGTGTCTAAGGACTTTGGGCGCATGTCAGCTTCTAAATTAAATTCCTCTCCAGCTGCCTCCGAGGCCAGGAGGCACAGTCTGCAGCACCAGCCACAAGCCCTCCATTAGAGCTGAGAGGCCTGTTCCATGACAGATGAGGAAACTGAGCTCAGGGAGGAGCAGGGACTTGAGCCAAGCATTCTGACTCCAAGGGCCTTTCTCTGGACCCAGGCGGGTCTGGCCTCACGGGCTTCCTCCAGGGAAATGTGGACTCTGCAAACTGCAGCCACTCCATAGAGCGTGCAGCTGCTTAAGAGGTTTCAGAGGGAGCTTTTGGGAAGCCCTTCCAGGTGCTGAGCTTCCAGGAGCTGACAGGCCACTCAGCGCTCAAGGTGATGGGCATGGCACCCCAGACTGTGGTTAAAGGGGTACAGTGCTCTCTGGAGCCCACCCTGAGATGGCACCTTCAGTGTATGTTCTGGGGAAGGCACCCAGCTCCTGGGAGGCGTCCATGGGAGCTGCTCAGAAGAGGCCAGAGGAACCCTCGAGAGATGGTTGTGCCAGGAAAGTTTTGCCAAATCTCATTTATTTATTTATTTTAGAGACAGGGTCTTGCTCTGTCACCCAGTACAGTTCAAGCTCACTATAACCTTGAACTGCTGGCCTCAAGTGATCTCCCCACCTTGGCCCCTCTCAAAGTGTCGGGATTACAGGCATGAGCCACCACATCCAACCTCGGCGCAGTGGCTCACGCCTGAAATCCTGGCACTCTGGGAGGCCGAGGCGGGAAGAATGTTTGAGCTCAGGAGTTAGAGACCAGCCTGAGCAACAGCAAGACTCCCGTCTCTACTAAAAGAGTAGAAAGAAATTAGCCAGACAACTAAAAATATATAGAAAAATTAGCCGGGCATGGTGGCGCATGCCTATAGTCTTAGCTATTTGGGAGGCTGAGGCAGGAGGATCACCTGAGCCCAGGAGTTTGAGGTTGCTGTGAGCTAGGCTGACACCACAGCACTCTAGCCTGGGCAACAGAGTGAGACTCTGTCTCAAAAATAAAAAATAAAAATAAAAAAAAAAAAGCAAAACAGAGCCCATGTGTACGGTGAGTGTAATGGTTGTGTATGTGTATTTCATGTGTATATGTGTAGGTGTACGTGTGGATATGTGAGTGTGTATGTGCATGAGAATATGTATTTGTTTACATGTGTGCTTTGTATGTGTGCCTGTGTGAGCAAGTGTGTGTGCATGCATGCATGTGTGTCGTGGGTGGGCATGTTTATGTGTTTGCATGTGTATATTTACATGCCATATGTGTAAGTGTATGCATGCATGTGTTTGTGCATATGTGTGAGTTTGGGAAGAACAGCCCAGACCCTGGCATGTGAGTGGTGTCCCCTCCCAGGGGAGGAGGAAGTAGGAGGGGGACAAGCCGTCCGTGCTGGCCAGTCCTCCCTCCTGTCTCTGGTCTTTTGCCCCAACTTTCTTCCTGCTAAAGCTTCCTTTGTGGCCTGCTGCCAGTTTAATGTGACCTAAAAGCTATCTGTCTCTCCCAGTAACAAAGCAGTGCATGCTCCTTGTAAAACCCTGGAAAAAAATATAGGACAGCACAGGGAAGAAAAATTGCCCTTAGTTCCCAAACCCAGAGTCCTGGCTGTGGCTTAACAGAATCTCCTTCTCAAGGTTACAGGTGGGACTTATAGGAATAAGAAGGAGGAGGAAATACAAACACCATCACCACCCCGGCCCGTGGGCCCTGGCCGCACACTTCACTGAAGGTTAAGTCTTCAGAACTCCTGGGCTCAAACAATCCTCCCATCTCAGCCTTCCAAGTAGCTGGGACGACAGGCATGTTCCACTGCACCTGGGTAATTTTTAAGTTTTGTAGAGATGGGGTCTCTCTATGGGGCTGGCTGGTCTCAAACTCCTGGCCTTAAACGATCCTCCTGCCTCAGCCTCTCCTAGTACTAGGATTACAGGTGTGAGCCACCACACCCAGCCCAACTATTATGATTTATATTATCACCACAGACCCTCGTTTCAAGAACTTGGGATCTTTTCACTCGGATTTGGGCCAGTGGACATAAAAATTGCTCCTCCCTTTTCTTCCCAATATCTCTTGATATGAAGAGCTGGGAAAAGTGGGTGAATTTGCAAAGGGGCTGAGAATCATGGGAAGAAAAGGGTAGAGACCGGAACCTTCCCTTTCAATATTGGCCTCAAAACATCTCAAGTGGTTCGTGATCACCAGAAGGATGGGCACCTTGCCATGGTGGAGAGCTGAGCCTGGCGGGGTCTTGAATTTGCAAAGCCACGGTCTAGGGGGTCACAGTGGGAGGGCTCAGCCTGGCGCATGTGTGACTAGGATGGACATACGCAAGGGTAGAGCAACATCGCTTCTCCTCCACCAGACACTCAGAAGTAGTTCTTGGAATTCACCCTGCCCCGTCTCTCCTCTCCGCTGGGCGCACGTATTTGCTTCCACCTGGCATGCTTTTTCACGTCCTGTCCGCCCAGCAAACCTCTGCACATACTTCAAGACCCAGCTAACACCTATGGGGACCTTTGGTGACATCCCCCGGCAGAATTAATACATTATTCCCTGTGCTCTCAGAGCTTGTGCTTGCTTCTGCGGTGGCACTTAGCACATCCTCTCTGTGTTCTAATAGCTTGTACATCCTGTCACGGTGTCTGTCACATTCCTAGGGGAATGGCAGTTGTCACGAGGCTAGGTAGTAACTGCCAAGCACTCTATGTGCTAAGTGCCATGGTGTGTGTCACCTCACTGATCCTGGCCCCCTTGCTCTATAAGGTGTCACCATTTCACAGATAAGGGAACAGGTGCTCAGACCCACCGCTACCTGGTTTTGTAGTCTGTGCTCTCAGCCACCCTCATTTTGCTTGTGAACCCCCAGAGGGAAGATATCGGCTTATACCCTCCTCTGTATGCCCAGTAGCTGGTAGGGTGCCTGTCACCAAGTGGTCACTAAAATGCTTAAGTAAAAGAACAATCCACAGCAGTGACAGACTAAAGTTTTTAAAGCCATTTCCCTTATGTGAATATTTCCGGGCATAGCTCTCTTTCTTCAGGATTGTTTTCTTTGGGTCAGTTCCTGGGAGTGGAACGACTGGGCCACGTCATCTCCCAGCTCCCAGAGCCACCAGCAGTGAAAGAGTGAACCGGTTCTTGGCAACCTTGCAGGCCAGGCTGTGCTCTCACCTTGACGTGGCTCTAGTGCTGGGTGCCTTGGCCGCCCGGACACCGCTGAGCTGAGCCTTTGGGAGCCTGCGGCCAGGGTGGCCAGCGAGGGGCTCCCTCCACCCCAGCCCCACTGCCTCGTTGGCAACTGGATTGGGCCTGGGGGCGGGGACCAGAACTGCAGCCATCCTCCTTGACCACTGCACTGCCTCTGACTTCCTAATTTGGAGGGACAGGAGGTGGGGGGAGAAGGGAAGTGGGAGGGTGGATGAAGGCAGCACGGGAGAAGAATGTCAGGCAGAGGGAGGCGAGGAGATGGGAAGGGTGGCCCCCAGAGAGTGTGTGGTGGCGGTGGTTAAGCCCTCCAGTGTCCCTTCCCACCACTTCTGATTTCTCCCGACCTTCCCCAAACCTGCGGCTCCCAGAGGGAAAGGCAAGTTCACACCCAGGGCTGGGGCTCTGTGCTCAGGGGCAGGGGACAGCAGTCAGGGTATGCTGGCACCCTTGCCCTCCCCACGAGGACCCCCTCTTCCTCTGGGCCTCCTCCCTTTTCATCCGCCTGTTTCCTCATCTTCCTGCCCGGGCATTTCCACTCCAACTCCAAATGCAAGAAGGCCAAAGACACCCAGGGAAGACCAGAGACTCCGAGTTAAGCACAGAGGCACCCAGTTTAACTTAGAGACACCTAGTTAAGTGTGTCCTAACCAGCTGAGACCAATTTTCGTATGTTTTAAGGCTGCTGGATAAAATCCAGGCTGCCCAGTGCAACTTGATCAGAACAGCAATAAACACTATTTTTAGTAGAAGTATGCCCCAACTGTCCCATAGGACGCACGCTAACAAACAGACAAAAGACAACTCATCGTTGATCTGAAATTCAAATTGAACTAGGTATCCTGTATTTCTTATTTGCTAAATCTGGCAAAGCCAGAGTATTTATCTTGTTTTTCTGGATTCTAAACTCTCGGATTTCTGCATCCCCGGCTCCCCAACCACTTTCCTCTCCCACCTTTTTGGTGGAGATTTGGTGTCTCCTTAGACCTGTGCTCTTTTTAATTTCCCTGCTCCCCTGGGTTTTATTTACTTTAGCAAAGTCACCCTGGGTCTCCGTTGCAAAGTCTTTGATGTTATTACTGGAGACTGGGATTGAGGCAGCATAAGCTTTTAGAAAGGTTTCTTCAGGACACTGGAAGGAAATTAAACCTTGGAAAATATGCTTGACATTTTTTTTCCCCTTTTTGAAAAGAAAGTCTGTGTGTCGAGCTCCCTCATGGTCACGGGAGCACGAACAGCGGAGTTAAGGCCAGAAAGCTCATCTCTCAAGCCGCCGCCAGCTGCAGCCCAGCCACCGAGTGGTTTATCTCCAGCTGCACAGACCGCTTTCTCGGGATTTCCATCCTCAGCTGAACTTGTTCAAAGAGGCCCCGAATGTGTGGGCTCAGAGGGATCTGAGAAACCAGCCCGGCCAGGGCTTCCCGAACCATCGTGTGCACACAGGTCACCCAGGGAGATCTGGTCAGTTCCATGCTCAGTCTGACCTAGTTTCATCAATTCCAGATCAGTAGAGGTAGGACACGGGCATCACCATTTTTAAAAGAACTCTCCAGATGATTCTAGTTTGAGGACCAGTGAAACAGAGCAGTGCTTTTCAATGGCTACTGGGGGCTGATGGATAAGGACCAGGCTGCCTTCCGGTTGGGACAACTCTGAGGTGTGTGACCCTCTTCCATTGGACATCTCTCCCCTCAGCTGCCCACTGTCCCACAGCAGAAATCGGCTCTATAAAGCCCCCTTTACTGACTTCTTTTTTTGTTTGTTTGTTCTGAGACAGAGTATCACTCTGTCGCCCCAGGTAGAGTGCAATGGTGTCATCATAGCTCACAGCGACCTGAAACTCCTGGGCTCAAGCGATCCTCCTGCCTCAGCCTCCAGAGTAGCTGGAACTACAGGCATGTGCCACCATACCCGGCTAATTTCTCTATTTTTAGTAGATACAGGGATCTCACTCTTGCTCAGGCTGGTCTCGAACACCTGAGCAATCCTCCCGCCTTGACCTCCCCGGGTGCTAGTAATACAGGTGTGCTGGCTTCTCTTCTCTGCTGTTTCTCTTCTCTGTTCCTCCGTGGTGCTTCCTGGGATCACCTGCCAAATAATCTGCTTGCACTTAAATCCTTCTCTCCAGGTCTGCTTTGGGGAGAGCTCAGTGTGTGGGAGGTCACTCTTGCCCATAGACTGTTTTCTGGTTTAAAATGTGAATTCTTAATTTAACAGGCTGTCCATAATGACAGAAGACCCCAGTTTTTGGATCCAGGCAGACAAGACACAAATCTTACCTCTGTGGCTTAGACATTCTAAGTTATTGTGGGTACATGGCATTGTGTCGTCATTTTTAGAAATGTACTTTGGCACTTTCTGAGCTTGGGTTCTTCAGATTTACATGGGGTTAATGGGGTGTTGAAGAGGATAGAATAAAATAGCAACTGCAGAGGACAGAATAATAATTTCCCCACTTTCACTTCCATGGAATAGCATTAATAGTAGATATCCACACCCTTGCCGTGGCCTCGTGGTGGCAGAGTATCCTTCCTGGCTCTTGGCGTTGGTTTTAGCCGCTGTGGCCAACAGGATGTTAGCAGACACTTTGCACGTGAAGGCTTGAGTGGGCATGTGCTGTTAGGCTTGCTCTCACACTTTTGTCTTATATGGAAAATCATTCTTTAGCTAGCTGCTGGTTCTAGAAGTACGGGGGATATACTAAGCAGATTTGAACCCACCCCATTGCCTAAGACAGGACCCAGCTGGGCCCAGCTTAGATGAGCCAGACTCCACTTAACCTGCAGATGATGCTATGTATCACTGAGTTTTGTTACACAGCTGTATTGTGGAAATAGCTGACAGATAAAGTTATTTACAGAAACACCTAGCACAGGGCTGGGCACATTGTAAAGGTCTAGTAAGTGCCAGTCCCTGTCTCTGTCCATCATATTCACTAACACGGGAGCCAAGACGTCTCCCTGGTTCTCATCTCCCCAGTCAGAATTCTGTGTCAACACCTGGGATTGAGGTTCCAGCTGGTGATGGGGTTCTGCCGACACCCTCTTTCCTCATGTGGCTCCCAGCACATCTCTGATCAGAGGTGGGGACCTTAGTAACGGTATCGGCTTATCCCCAACCCCTCTTTCAAAGCGAGCATAAGCCTGTCTCTTCCTAAGCTTCCCTAGACCACCAACGGCAAAGAGCTCCCTTCTTGTCCATAACTCTCACTTAGCTCATGGACGATCTGTTTCTTACTATTCCACCTTTTACCTGCCTTCATTAATGATAACTCTGATATATTAGTCAATATTGTAAAATAACAATTGCTTATCAGACATGATGCTAGGTGCTTGAAATAAATATTTGTTTAAAAGTCAACACATCTAAGGAAGACCACGTTAAAGCTTCATTTACAAAATATCTAATGATTTTGAGTTGCATGTGAGTCGAACTTCCAAAAGCCTGATTAATTATAAAAATATATTTATAAAAAGTCAACACATCGTTATGATGTAGGTAATGGGATTATCCCCATTTTACATATAAGGATATTGAGGCCCAGAGGGATTTTGTCGGTTTATAAGCGGCAAAGGTGCTACCCAGACCCAGGTCCATCTAACCCCCAAACCATGCCCTTATCCCCACCCTATGCAGCCGACTTGGTCTCTCTAACTGGCTTGTAAGATCCTTGAGGGCAGACGCCATCGGATGCACTCGGTGGGCCCATGAGGCACAGTAGGCACATGGCTGCCATTTAGTGACTGGCTGACGAGAGCCACAGGAACCAGGCAGGGGGTACTCATGTTAGTGGCAGGGCCGGCCCTCTTGCAGGAGCATCCAGCTCCCTGGGCAGACCCTGTTTCCCATTTGTAGTGTCTACCAGCCACACTGAACCAATGCCTACCACCTCTGTACTTCTGCTCAGTCTTGGGAGTTCTACAAATTTCCCAGACACGCAACATCTCTGGGAGTCCTGGGAAGTGTCTGGATGCTTTTGGTTGCAAGCAACAGAAACCAGGTTTGGGCTCTGGTGGCCTTTTCCTTCTCTTCTCTTGTCTGCCCTCCCTGGTAGATCCACTTTATTTTCCAATAGCTTCCCCCATGTCCCAAGCCTGCACACCCCCTAGACTGTATCTGTCTCTCCAGCTTCAGATCACCTCTGGACCACTCCCTGTGGCTTTCCATGGGAATTCTTGTCGCTAAGTGACTTCAGTCTGGGTTATCTATGCCAACCACTGCAGCCAGGGGGCCAGAACTCACTGAAACTGGTTTACGCCAGCAGGGATCCCAGGGCTGGGGTAGGGTCAGACACACACCATCCTCACAGTTGCCAAGTGGTGGGGGAGGGGTGGAAGGACATTTGGGAGCAACCACAAGCGTACAGGGAGGGGTGATGTATGGAGGAAGGGGTGGGGCGAGAGAGCAGAAAGGCTGTAGGAGGGGCCCAAGCATCCTAAGTTGTTCTCAGACAAGGCAGTGTCCTTTTAAAGCCTGTGTCCTCTAAGGCTTTCGCACAGTTCTGGTAGCCCCTGGCAGAGTGACTCTCTCCCCCATGGGAAGAGCGGCCCACTGGCTTTGGCTGTGTCTGGGTGGGGCTAGGGGTCCTCCCGAATAGATCCTGGGACAAGCAGTTATGTGCCTGTGGTTTATTATGCGGGAGGTGCTCCCAGGGGAAACTGGGAAGGGGCTGAAGGAAGCTGTCGGGATAGGGAAGAAGCCCAGCAGGGGTGTGCTCAGGAAGAGCCCTGCAGAGGGTAGCTTCAGCTCCATCTGCACAGGAGCTCCGAGTGTAAGGGACTCCTCAGAGTAAGCTTAACCCGGGGCAAGGCAGCTGGTTTTCAAATCCTCATGCCCTTTAGTTGTTGGGCAAGCATTTCAGGCGTGGGAAGAGAATGCAAATTTCTAGGCACCTTGGGCTCACTGTTCCTCCAAGCCTGGTGGTTCTGGAAGTTTTGGGGAGGCCCCCGGAAGAGCAGCCCAGGTGCGCACTGCAGGCAGCAAAAGCACCGCAGAGCTGGGAGGGATCGGGACACAGAAAAGATAAAAAGGGATCCGAGGGATGGGGTGGAGGGCCGACACGGCCCACTCTAGGCTGGGGTACGTGTGTCAGCTCTTGCCCATCCACCAGAGGTCTCAAACTCCGGCCCTTGGCCCTGGCTCTATCCATAGACATGTTGCTCGGCCCGAAGTGTACTAACTACTCAATACCTTAAAGCTTCTGAATTAGCTGCTAACATTTAAATTTCAGGCAATTTTACCCAAAAGTCCAGATCTCTAGCTCCTCTTGAAAAGTCTGATTGGTTATCAGAGGCCCACATATCTGCATGGCCACAGTTGGTGGGTGCCGCCAAGTATGCCCAATCTGAGCTATTTTACCTGGTGACCTGATGCCACAGTCCCCACCACTCTCTATTGTGTCTCAATATAATTTTTCTTATAGGACAACTAAGAGGAAAGAGAAATAATTTTTATACCTACATCTCTTTAAGTGGAGGAAAAATATTATACACGGCCCAAGGATGGGTACAGCAGATATGAAACGTGTCTGTGTTGAAGAATGCAGCTCTAGGTGCCCTTAGGAAGCCTCTATCATGGTGCCCGTTGGGCCCATCTTGGCATGAGTTGGCCCCTCCTGCTACAAGCTGTGCCTCCCACGAGCTCTAGCTTTTCCACCAGGATCCAGCTGTGCTGCTCCCCCTCCCCCGCCCCATCCCATTTTGTTAAAAGCAGCTGTTTTTCCCTTTCCAGCCCTCCAAGTGCTGATTTCATCTCTTTCCCGACAAAAGTTTGGAGCCAGGAGGGAAATGGTTTGGCAGAGAATCAACATGCAGTGGGAGGAAGAAGACAGCGTGGAGAAGGCAGATGCCGCACAAAGATTCGGGATGAGGGATCTGAAAGAAGAATGGATCCAGGCTCCAAAGACCCCCGAGACAAGAAGCCCCTGGAGTCCAGGCGGGGTGCGGGGCTCTGAGGAATTCGCTGCTCAGAGTTGCTCCCAGCAACTTTAGCTAGCGGTGGATCCCAGAGAGTTCTATTTCTCAATAGTGTCTCTCTTTAGCTCAAGAGGGGTGGAGACAGCCGGTAGGGAGATGGGGTTGGACACCAGGAGCCCACAGCAGCTGACTTGGCCCCCCTCATCCTCCCAGGTCAGTCCTGCGGGCAGCCTTTTGAGCACTGGTGCTATATGTAGGCCGGGCTGGGATGAAGGGAGACTCGAGGGATAATGAGATGGTGAGGGGGGTGACCAAAGACTAGCATGCTGGTCACCAAGGCAAACCAGGCTCAGGACCAGTGAGGCCCTGGGAAGGCTGGCCCAGGCCAGGAGGAGTCCCTTCCTGGGGTCACACATCACCCCTGTCGCCACCCTCAGCCACACAGCCCCCTAGTTCTCTGCATTAAAGTTCCCCTCCCCTCCCCAATCCAGCTGAGGCAACATCTTTGACTGAGTTCTGGAAAAATTCCTCTCTCCGTAACCATGCCAAAAAAGGGTTGAAAATTTCCAAAAGGAACACTTATAACTAAGACACGAAAGGGGAAAACCCGACGTGGAGACACTGGTGAGTTTACAGAGTGTAGATTTCTAAGCCCAACATGACCAAACGTCTCATGGAAGATCCGCTTGGTGGGCACGGTAGAGGGGGTGTCTGTCCCTTGGAATTCCTTGACTCAGCGCGGCCTGGGTGGAGCCCAGCGAACACAGGAAGACGCTGGACGGAGATGTGGCCGGTGGCGGGGGTTGGGATGTCTGCTTCCAGCCTGGCGGGGGCCTCAGTGCTTCTCAAGGACTGGGTCCAAGTCTTTGTCTGGGAAGAGGCTCTCCACACCCCTGCCCTGCCCTGGCCTGAGCCGGGCCTCCTCAGCAGCCCCCTCCCCCCCTTTCATGAGGAATTTCCTCCTTCACCCTTCTGGAAGTCACTGGCTCAGGATACACCCCTCCGCACCCCCTGCAACAGCACCCCATCTCTCTCTGCCTGTCCAGCTTGCCCAGAGCACGTTCAGAGGGTCCCAGGCTGGCTCTGCCCTGGAGCTGCCACGGTCCACTGGGTCCTCCCATCGGTCAGCACAGACACCCTGGGGCTCCCTGTTTCCAAACCTGAATCACTTTTGAGGTCCCTTTGGCATTTGGTCTCTGAATGAAGGGCCTGGATTTATCCTTGGGGAAGTCACAGCTGACCTACCTAAGTGTAACCGCTATAGAAATATTATTTTTAAAAATAGGTAATACATGTGCATGTTAATGTAATCAAACATGAAACATACGTGGTTTCTATCCCTGCCTCCTTTTACCCTCTCCAGAGCCAATCTGCCTTGCCCATTTTCCAGAGGTATCTTATGCAAGCATATATACACACACATATGTGCTTTATTAATATAAATATATTAATAAATTAATATACTTTGGAGATCATTTCATATCAGCACATAAACTGTTTCTTCATTTAAGGAAGTGGCTGCTAGTATTCCCTTGTTGGGCTGTACATTTATTTAACCAATTTCTTATTGCCAGGCACTTGGGTTGCTTCCAATCTTCCTCTCTCAGAAAGCATGGTAACTAGATTGTTTGGCACATGTGCTTATGTGTCTGCAGGATTAATCCCAGAAGTGGGATTGCTTGGCCAAAAGATATGTTCATTTTAAATTTTTATAAATATTGTCAAAATGCCCTCTAGAGAAATCGTACTGATTTTTTGCTCCCGTCAACAATATTTGAGAGTGTCTGTTTCTCTATGTCCTCACCAACACAGAATGCCATCAAACCTTTTGCCAGTCTAAGAGGTAAAAGTAATTGCTATTCAATAGTAACTATAATCTTTGCTTTTAATACAAACACAGTCAAGCATATGACTCTTAAACATATGTTTAAGAGGCATCTGTAGATCCATTTTGATGAGCTTTGCTCTGTCTTTTGCCACTTTTTTCCTATTGGGTTGTCGGTCTCTTTCTTAGTGATCTCTAGATGTGCTTTATATATTAAGGAAATTGGCCTTTGCCAACCACATGTGTTGTAAACACTTTTTTCACCTGTTGTTTATCTTTTGACTTTTATTTGACATTTGAATTAAAAATTTTTATATAATCAAATATATTAGTTAAAAAATGCCTTTCAGTTTTTGTGTTATGCTAAGAAAAATCTTTCTCACTCTGAGATTATAAAAAACGTATTCCATTTTTTCAATGCTTTTATGATTTCAGTTTTAAGGATTAAATTTCTGATCCATCTGGAATTTATTTTGGTATGAGGAGTAAGGTAGAGATTCAGCTTTAATTTTTCCCAGATGACCACCCAGTCGTCCCAATGAATTGGGATCTTTTGAATAATCCATCTTTTCTCCACTGATGTAAATTATGAAATGGATGTTCCTTAAATGTTTGTCTTACACAGTCATGTGTCATTTAACGACAGGGATACATTCTGGGAAATGTATCGTTAGGTGATTTTGTCATTGTGCCAATATCATAGAGTGCACTTACACAAACCTAGATGGTATAGCCTACTACACGCCCAGCCTATTGCTCCCAGGCTACAAACCAACAGGTTACTGTACTGAATACTGTAGGTGAATGTAACATAATGATGAGTATTTGTATATCTAAATATATATCCAAACATAGAAAAGGTACAGTAAAAATATGATATAGAGCCATGTGCAGTGCCATGTGCCTGTAGTCCCAGCTATTGGGGAGGCCAAGGCAGGAGGATCACGTGAGCCCAAGAGTTTGATTCCAGCCTGGGCAACATAGCAAGATCCTATATATATATATATGTGTATATATATGTATACATATGTATGTATATATTTAAATATAGTAGAATAGGTAAAATGAAGCTTGCAGGACTGGAAGTTGCTCTGGGTGAGTTAGTAGGTGAGTGGTGAATGGATGTGAAGGCCTAGAGCATTACCGTTCACTACTCTAGACTTTATAAACACTGTACATTTAAGCTACATTACATTTATAAGAAATGTATTTCTCTTTCTTCAATAATAAGTTAACCTTAGCTTACTGCAACATTTTAACTCTAGAAGCTTTTAATTTTTTTAACTTTTTGATTCTTTTGTAATAACACTTAGCTTAAAACACAAACACATTGTACAGCTGCACAAAAATATTTTCTTTCTTTACATCCTTATTCTATAAGCTTTTTTCTATTTTTAAATTTTTTTAACTTTCTAAACTTTTTTGTTAAAAACCGAGACGTAAACACACGCGTTAGCCTAGGCCTACATCATTAATGTTACTTCCACCTCCACATCCTGTCCCAGTGGAAGGTCTTCAGGGGCAATAACACACACGGAGCTGTCATCTCCTGTGATAACAATGCCTTCTTCTGGAATACCTCCTGCAGGACCTGCCTAGGGCTGTTTTACAGTTAACCTTTTTTGAAATAAGTACAAGGAATACACTCCAAAATAAAGATAAAAAGCATAGTACAGTAAATACATAAACCATGAACATAGTCATGTATTATTTTTTATTTGTTTATTATTATTGTTATTATTATTATTTCTTTTAGAGACAGGGTCTTGCTTTGTTGCCCTGGCTTGAGGGCAGGTGGCATGATCATAGCTCACTGCATCCTCAAACTCCTGGGCTCAAGTGATCCTCCTGCCTCAGCCTCCTGAGTAGCTGGGACTACAGGCACGTGCCACCATGCCTGGCTACTTTTTCTATTTTTAGTAGAGATGGAGTCTCGCTATGTTGCCTCTAACTCCTGAACTCAAGTGATCCTCCCGCCTCGGCCTCCCAAAGTGCTGGAATTATAGCTGTGAGCCTGTGCCTAGACTTTTACACGACTAGCAGCACAGCAGGTTTGTCTAAACCAGCGTCGCCACCAACACATGAGTAATGCGCTGCACTAGGACAGGTATGGCAGCTGTGACGTCACCAGGTGAGAGGAGATTTTCAGCGACCCTGTATGTGGTACACGCAGCGCCTGACTGCGTCAGCGTGGGGGAGCAGGGCCGCCGCGTGCCACCTTAGCCTCGGCGCTGTCTAGAGTGGCGCAGTTCGGGATCCAAGCTTGCAAACTCTGCTCAGTTGTAGAGTCCGTCTCTCCCTAGAAGGCAGCTTAGTGACGCCGCTCACCGCTCAGCCCTGCCTTCCGGCCCACGGCGTGGCTGGCGCAGTGCACCCTTCAATCCCCCGCCCGCCTCGCCCTCCACGAGGCGGGGAATGCGGTTTTCTCCACCTCTTCCTACTTTCAGGTTGCTGCCCTGGTCGGCTTCCCCGCTGGCCCAGGGCTCCGTGGGCTGCCACGAGTGGGGCGCCTGTTGGTGCGCTCCTTCGCACCAACGCTATAAACTGAACAGGTTTCATCTCATTCAACGGTCACAGCTCGCTTTGTAGCGGATACTCGTTCTACCCCGTTTTAGGGATGAAGAAAACTGGGCTCGGAGAGATTAAGCTTCTTGCCCTGTGTGGTAATAGCAAGTACAGGATTTGAATTCAGCTCTGACTCCAGAGCCTGAACTTCTAACTACCTAGGGGGCTGCCACCAGAAAGCAGTAACCTGCTTGCCTCGCAGGTGCTCGGACAGCACTGACAGCGGTCCACTGCGACCTCCAGAGCACTGTCCTAGGCATCCCCAGCTTTCTACATCCCATGGCATCACAGTGCTCCCCCTCCGCTCCCGCCCAGGGAAGCCAGGACCGCCCCCCTAACCCCCTGCAGGCCCTACCCAGCCAGCCAGAGCCCCATTCCCCGGGACTTTGTCTTCCTTGGGCTCTCAGGGGTACCATCGAAATGTTCCTTTCCAGAGACCCACGTCAACACAGCCCACTCCATGTCAGGCACCCATAGATAGGGATGAATTTTATTTTTCATTATCTCCAGTTTTAATAGTAAAGGCAACATAGTGGCCAGTGCAAGCTCTGGATTCACTGGTGAAGCTGACGGCTACCTGCATGCTCGGCAGCAGCTTCGCTGTGATCGTGGGAGCCAGGCCAGCAGCCCTCACCCTGCCCCACTCCACAGAGTAGGGAATGCACATTAGAACACTCGCTCCAGAAAGGTCGCCTGGATAATTGCTTTCTCTTTCTAAATCTGAGCTTATTCAAAGAAAAATGACTTTAGCTTGGCATGTGAAAAAGGTCAGGACATTACGCTGCTGGAAATGCTTATGTGCTTGAAAAGAACGGAGAACTCTCCGAATATGTAACTTCTTCAGCCTCTTCACGATGAAGTGTTTTGCCCATTTGGTGAAGTCAAAAGTAAGTGATTTTACGGGATCGTGTTACGCAGAGTGGTGGTGCTGGATCGGCTAGCCACCACGCTAAACGGGAGGGATTTGCTTCTCTTTGAAATACGAAGAGTTATAATGGTCCTGGAATCTGCCAACCCTCAGACTCTTTTTTCCATTCATAAACAATGGTTTAAAAAGTATTCTTATTTTATGTGAATCTGAATTTTCCTTGACTTTCCATTTAGAAAAATTTTAAACCATAGAAAAATTCCAATAATAACTATTAAATTTACCGACAGTTAACATTTTTGCCACATTTGCTATATTTCTCTCTATACAAACATATACATCGGTTGATAAATATCAGTAATATCTCCTCTCCTCCCCTTCCCTCCCTCCCTCACTTCCTTTGCTTCTTTGTCCTTTCCTCTTCTTCTTTTTCTTAAATATTTGAGAATAAGTTGCAGAAATCTTGACATTTTACCCAGCTATTTCTGTACGCCACTTCTAAGATTGCAAACATTCTCCCACATATGAACAAAACCCTTATCACACTCGATGAATTTAACCTAGGTACAAATGTGGTCTCTCTGCATGGCCCGTGCTCAAATGTTGCCAGTTGTCCTGGTCTTGTCCACTTCCCTGTCCATCCAGGACCCAACCGAGGCCTGTCACCCAGGGGGGCTGGGGCTTGGGTGCAGCTGGTTGTTCTGGAGAATCACTAAATGGACGTGCAGGGACGGAGCGTCAGGCAGGGTCCTACCATCAGAGAGGCCTCATGGAGAGGCAGGGCTGGAGCCCGAGAGGCTAACAAAGTTCTCCCTCCAATGTCTGGAGCCAGCCTAGGCCACAGAGGTGCAGACCGTGAGTTTGACCCCACGGAGTTCTACAGTGTCCCCTGGGCCAGGAAAGGTTGTTTAAGGGAGGAGCAGATCAATCTCTGCAGACAAAGAGGCTTCGGGTTTTGGGCCTGAGGCCAGAGGGAAAAGCAAAGTTCACCATCAGCACCCCGCCTTCTTCCCCATCTCCCACCTGGAGCCAGAGGCAGGATGGAGACAGGATGGAGGGTGACAACCTTTTATGCACCGAATGGCTACAGGGGGCAAAGGATAATCATGAGAAGAAGAAGAAAAAAAAAACCCAACAGGGTTACGGTGCATGGAGCTGGTTTTGTTTGAATTTATCTTTTAGAATTTTCTGCAACTTTCAATTTTTTCTTCTACTATAATGCCAATTATTTTTATGCTTTTACCAAAAACAAACAAAAAACCTTTTCAAAGATTCTATGCACATTTCCTGAGAGTACTAAACCTTGACTGCACGTTGGAATCATTCAGGGAGCTTCAAAAATACTGATGCCTGGGTCCCACCACGAAGCCATTCAGATTTAATTGGTTGTGGTTATAGCCTGCCCAGCTGATCATACTAATATGCACTCAGGTTGAAAGCCACTTCTGTAAAAGGAGGATGCACTAGAGAGGTCAAATAAAAAATATAGTGTTACTAAACATCAATATCCAGGGATGTCACGTTCTATTGTATGAGCTACATTCTGCATAACTCCAGGGGACACCATTTATGTATATATTTATATAGCCAATCAGGTGAAAGGTGCCTTCCTGGTGTTGTGCAATGCGGCAGCCTTGTAAGTATGGATATATAATTTATATATTCATAGATGCATAATTTAAGCACTGATTGCATCTGTTCACTACAATTCTATCAGGGAGGGCAAAGTGACATTTGCTAGGATATACAGAACATTTTAGGAGACTTTGTTTGTATCATCTGGGTTTTAAAATTTGGTGAAGGCTATGATACCAATAAAAATATCAAAAGCCAAAGAGACTGCATTAGCTCGGATCCGTGGGTTGTACATGATACAGAGGACTAAAAGGATGAGCCTGAGAGGGCTGGGACCTGTGCAGAAGCACAAGTACCAGTGGAAAGTCACCAGCAGGCAGTTGGTTGAGTGTGGCTAGTGGGAGCACTGTTGGGGTAATGGGAGGGGGTCATACGGGGTCTTCCGTCTCTGCCATGAAGCTTTTATGTTTCTGCCACTCCTCACATTCAGAGATGGAATCTAATTCCCTGCCCTTCAATCTGGACTGGCTTTGGATGAACAGAATGCAGTGCAAGTGATGCTGTGTAAGTCTTGAGGCTTCATTCTATTCATCCACAGAAGTCAAAGCCAGTCCAGATTTTGTGGCTCTAATGCAACCACTTCATAGCACTGTGGTGTTTAACCTGGGGTTGCATGGGCTTCCTGGGAGAGCATCCACGAATTCCTCAAAATTAGCTATCCAATTCTGTGTGTGTGTGTGTGTGTGTGTGTGTGTGTGTGTGTGTGTTTATGTTCTGTTTCCTGGGGAGAGTCCAGAGCTTCCATCAAATTCTCCAGAGGGGCCGAGGCCCGGACACCGCACTGGACTCTGTACTAGATATCTTCCGTCTGCCCCCAGAACCCCCCTCACCCGTCTCCATGCCCCTCAGCCCCAGGGGTGACCCACATGGGACTGTATCAATGGCTGGGTGTGTCCTTCAGGGGCCAGAGGACAGAAGGGGCTCGAGGAGGGCATTTATGCCACGCGCCTTCTCAGCCTTTTCAGACAGGCTGGGTCTCAGCTGAAGGACCTTACTCCACTGAGGGTGGCCTTGTCCACAGGACTTTCTTCTTTAATTGTAGTAACCACTTCTTCTCCTGGGACTTCAGTCAGGCCAGGGGTGATATTGGTTTAGTTGTTCCTGGCCCCAGGTCACTGCACTGTCACTTGTGGTCCTGCCACATCCTGCCCACACCTTTGTAAATAGTCCTTTTAAATAACCCACCTTGAACTATCCTAATTTGATTATGGTATTTGTTTCCTGTTGGGACTCCGTAATAATGCTGTTCCTGGAACACAAACTCTGAGACAGAGGCTGTATTCAGGAAGTTTCTGGGGAGTGCTCTTGGGCAAAGGGAGAGGTCGAACTGCGATATTGTCGGTTGTCTGTTTTTTCCGGTTGACATAAGAATAGAAACTGCGTATAGCAGCTCCTCCCTGAAGGACGTGAGGAGGGTACAGGGGAGAGAGAGGCTGTGAACTTTGGACCTGCCAGGGCTGGAGATTGAGAGTGATATGCCAGGGCCATGTTCCTGCCTAACGCACGGCCTTAATGTGATCATAAGGAAAGGAGGACAAACCCAAGCTGGAGAGCGTTTCCCCAGACAATGGGCGTGTGGTTCAGGTTAGAGCTGACCCTATGGGAAATCTGAAGCTGGGATAATCTTTAGAGCTATTCCAAACCCAGCCAAGGGGGCCGTGCCTTTAACTGCACCCCCAAAGGACCAGACATGAGATGCTAAGGGGAGACGTGACCTTGGGCAAAGTGAGTTTCTTCAGGTGAGAGCTATTCCTGGGAAGGGCCTCTAGGGCAAGGAGAGCCTTGTCTCATGGTGGGGGTGGGAATGGGGTGCTCCAGGAACCCACTATTTCTCTGGTCTACTAGACTGGGCCTTTGGGTCTGTGCACCCTGATACAGGGCATAGTGACTGGCGCATAGTAGGAGCTCAGCAAATGTCTGTTGAATGAATGAACGGAGTAACAGCAAGCTTTTCTGATAGATTAAAATTTATAACCTCACTGCACTTGCGTATCATTGTTATTTTTTTATTTTTATTTTTAACTGTTTGTTTTGAAATACTTTCATACTTAGAAAAACTGTGTAAAAATGGGGGAAAAGTCATCTAGATTTCCCAATTGTTAACATTTGTCTCTCTCTCTTATATATGTATATTTACACATGTATATATATATACTCAAAGTATTGTTATTATTCTTATTAATTTCTGAAACACTTGAGAAAGTTGGCGACCTCCTGCCCCTCTATCCCTAAATACTTTATTTATAAAGCATCTATCTCCTGAACACAAGGGCATCTCCTCTTGTAGCCTGGGTGCAATTTATCAAATTCGAGAGCTAGAACACTGACTCGCAGCTGTTATCTGATACACGGTCCCTTATGGAAATTCCCTCCTCAAGTTAAGGATTCGATCCTGGAGACACTTTGTCCTCAATTGTCCTGTCACCCTGGTCTTCTTTCTTTGTCCTGCATGAGCCTGGCAGTTTCCGGGACCACACGCCATTGTCTGGGGAAACGCTCTCCAGCTTGGGTCTGTCCTCCTTTCCTTATGATCAGACTAAGCCTGTGTGTTAGGCAGGAACGTGGCCCCGGCATAGCACTCTCAATCTCCAGCCCTAGCGGGTTCAAAGTTCACAGCCTCCCTCTCCCCTGTACCCTCTTCTGGTCCTTCAGGGAGGAGCCGCTATACCCAGCTTCTGTTCTCACGGCAAGATCCAAGAGTTAAACCACCTACTCAAGGTCGCACACTTTCATGAGCTGACATGAAATCCGGGTGCCCTTAGCAGGAGCTCAGAATCTTTTTCACCACAACGGTATAAGAAGAGACTGTGACGAACACTTTCCACTGTCCCTTGGCCTGCAGAGGACTTTGCACCCGGCTTCCTAACCCAGCCCTTCCTTACATTAATGGGGGTCATGGGCTGACAGGGGCCAGAGGAAGCTGCAGGCTGTAGGTTAAACTGATTTTCCAAAGAAAGCCCTTAGACTGCTCTCGGAAGGAAAACCTCTGGAAGAGGGAGAGAGTGAGTGAGACAGAAAGCCGGGGGCCTGGAGAGTTTGAGGGTGCCAGAGGAGAGGCTGGGCGGTCACCTGCCCTGCGGTGGGGGCTTTGGAGAGAGCTGGGCAAAAGGACTTTTTAGAAAGTTTGCAGCGGGCAGTGGGTTTGGCCTATGGCCACCCATTCCCCACTCCTTCCTCTCCTGTATTTGCCTCTTTAGAAACTTGAGACTTTAAGGGGGAAAAAAGTTTTCAAGGCTTTGGGAGAGGACTGTGTTCCATTCAATGCCACTCTGTGTTAAACGGGCACAAAGGGCGGCTCGGGAAGGTTCCAGTTACACAGGTATGGCGGTGCTTTTGTGCAAGAAACGCTTCCAGGTGAAACAGATTGTCCTGCCAGGGTCCTCCCAGGGGCTTTTTCAGAGCCGGGGTCATCTGGGTTGTTGAGTTGAGAGACACAGAGAGAGCTTTTCATTTCCCTCCAATTATTTTGTCAGGGTGAGTTTTGTGCCCCTAAATAGGCCGGGCACTGCAAGGCAAAAGCGTTGCACAGGAGCGAGCCCTGGTTCTCCCACATGCTGCCTGCCGACTCCTTCCCCTCTCTGGGCCTCAGCTTCTTCACCTGTAAAATGGGGCTGTACGTAGCGATTCTCAGGCAGGACGTGTGTGGCGACTGGATGGGATAATGCCTCCCAGTGCACTTGCTGGGCTGTGGGGCCTGGGCAGTGTGTCAGGAACAGTGCCAGGGGTTGACTGAATACTATGGGACAGAGGACAGCCACTGGCCCGACAGCCCCAGGCACCTCAAGTTCAAAACTCCCTTGCCACTTTCCCTTGTCACAGTGGAGAGGGGGGCCCAAGAGGGACGTGGAGCCTGACGGGGGTCTGGGAATGATGCCGGACCTGAGTGGTGGCTGCAGGGGGCAGTTTTCTGGCCTTGGAGAAGTCCCCAGTCTCCAAATTCTCCCCAGGAAGCTGCCACTGCAGAGCCTTTATCTGGAGGACCATTTTTAAGAACTGACCATTAACATTTCCGATTTCTCTGGGAGAATACTTCCTCTCAGCAAACTAAAAAATCATCCCACATCCCCCGGCTTGTAGCCTTGCAGCTGCGTTACGTGCACCTCTGTCATCTCCCGCGTTGCAGCCTCTCCCTGCGGCCGGGTCCTCCCTCCTGTTCCACCCTCAGTCCAAGCTCGTCGTCCTCTATCAGGTCGTCCCACTTCTCAGGCTCACTCTGCTTCCAGCCTCTGCTCCAGCCTGCCGTCTCTTTCAAGATCATGTCAGTCCTTGCTCCGAAGCCATCCGTGGCTCCCCATTGCCTGGTAAGTTAAGTATTAACACTGTAGCTTTGCTTTTAGGTCTCTCTACCTTTGGACTCCACCTTGCCCTTTCCAGCCAGATCTGTAACCTTTCCTCTCTGTATCTTCCACCCCAAACCCTGCCTCTCGCGGTTCTCGGATATACCTTGGGCTTTCCCCACCTCTGGGTCTTTTTTTAACTTGCTACTCCTGTGGAATGTCCCCCTTCAGTAATCTCTCCCTGTCCTCCAAGGCTCATCACAAATGCCACCTTCCTCAGGGGGTGGCTCCACTCATTCTGTCCCCAGCCAGACACGGTCTCTCCTGCAGCTCGTTCTTGGAATTGGCCATATCCCGTCTTGAGTTTCCATCTTTGGAAACCGTCCGTGGGGTGCCAGAACCAGCACATACCAGCTTGCAAGAGCTGATTTTGTGCACTTCTTCCCAACTCCAGGTCATGGAAGTCATTTTGGCGGTTTGACATCAACCATGGCGGATTTGTGCCAGGGAAATCAGCAAACGTTACAGACCAGCCCCCGGAGAGCTGGCTTATCGGAACACTGCTGCACATCTTCCTGCTCCCTGGGCTGCGCCGTGAGCTTCACAAGGGAGGGCAGGGACCCTCTGCAAGTCCGTCCACCTTCCCACCAACCGACCCTTGGCATGTGTTGGGCTCATTAGGAACTTCGATTTAGTTGGAGGATCGATTTGCATGAGGCAAGGGTCCCTGAAATGGGATGCGGGGTGGGTACGGTAGCAGGGTCGGGAGAGAGGAGAGAGGCTCTGAACATCAGAGTACTAAAAATAACCCTTTTCTACTTCAGTTGCTAGAGACCAAAAGGGCCCCCCACTCTTGTGTCCTCCCGTTTTTTTTTTTACCTTCCATGTTTGAAAAATTATACTAGTTAATATGTCCTGGATGCCATGGCAGATGAAAGATGGCCACACATTCTTTGCTACTCTTCCCATTGAGACATGGGGTATATGTCCCCTCCCTTTGAACTGGGAGAGGCTCTGTGGCGGCCTGGCGAGTAGAGAATGGCGGGGGTGCTGCTATCCTGGTTTCTGGACCCACACCTTAGCTGCCTGGCAGCTCCCGCTTCCTGTCTTGGGACTCCTGCTCCAGAAGCCCTGACCTTGGCAAGAACTTTGACTACCGTGAACTGGTCATGCTGAAGAGGCCACGTGTGGAATAGGTAGATAGTCCCAGCTGAGACCAGTCTTCCAGCTGTCCCCACCAAAGACCTGTGAGTGAAGCTCCTTCAAACCAGCTGGCTTGCCTGCTGGACACCAAGGGATTGTCCAAGGTGCCACAAGAAACAGAAAAATTGCCCAGCCTGGCCCAGATTCCTAATACACAAAATGGTGAGAGATAGCAGGATGGTGGCCATTCTGGGTCACTACAGCTTTGGAACCACTTGTTACGCAACAGCAGAACTAACTTACTATGTTCCAGCCACTGGACTGGCATTGCACTTGCTTTATTCCAGTCACTATTCACACCACCTCCACGGAGCAAGGCTTATCGTCTCCACTTTACAGATGAGGCAACTGAGGCCTGGAGAGGTTGAGTGTTACGGACTGAATTGTGTCCCCCGCGGAATACTTGTGTTGAAGCCCTAACCCCAGTGTGACTGCAATTGGAGACAGGGCCTTTAGAGGAGTAGATAAGGTTAAAGAGGTCATAAGGATGGGGCCCTAGTTCGGTATGACTGGTGTTCTTATAAGAAGAGGAGGGACACCAGGAAGGCATATGCAAAGAGAGAAGGCCATGTGAGGACATAGGTGGAAGACAAACCAAAGAGAGGAGAAACCAACCCCACCGACACCTTGATCTTGGACTTCCAGCCTCCAGAACTATGAGGATAAATTTCTGTTTAAGCCACCCAGTCCGTGATAATTTGTGACGGCAGTCCAAGCAGATGAACTCATTGAGAAGAAGTCCCGAGGTGACACCAGAACTGCTCTAGACCCTTTCCTGCACCCTGTTCTTTAGAGGGACCCTCTGGGGTCCTGCTCTGGCTGTGCCCCTTCACACAGGGTGAGGAGTCTGAGGGCCTTGGGGACCCTTCTGGACCACACCCATGTACTGGGACCCTGGATTAAAAAATCCCGAAAGTCATGGAGCCTCTTCCCAGGGCCCATGTAGGTCTCCTTTCTAGGTGTGTCCCCCAAAGTTGACCTGTCACTAGAGCACGCAGGTGCTGGAGTTACTAAGGGACAGCTCTTTGTGGGAATGTCAGTGAAACTTGGACTCTGGGCTGGTGTCTATGTGCACACACACCAGGCCCCTGCCATGCCAGACAGAATTTCTAGGTGCAGGCGGGGGCTGGGCTGTGGCCTGCGTAAGCTCTTCTTACCCCACCACATTCTAGAGCGGAGCTCTGCAGGACCCCTGAATTCTGAATTCAAATACAGCTTCTGAGTCTCATGAAAGTATGCATGTCAAGGTAGGAGCATGGAACTTATTTTACTGAACAGCTCATATGTTTGATTTACAATGTTTAAATATTCAGACAGACATTATATGGGCCACCATTGACCCAGGCCTGGCCACAAAGCTGACCATGACTGAGCCAGGGCACTGCATGAGACCCTTTCAAGGTACTTCCCAGAGAAGAGTGGAGATGGAGGTGGACAGGCTAAGAGGAGAAGCAGATGTTAGTGTTTCCCCGTCTCAAACTCATTCCCAACTTGGGTCAAAGGCAGGAGGCTGCAGAGCCTGGCACATGCCTAGAATACTGGATGCTGGGACTTCAGGGACTCCAGGGACTGGAGGGGCCAGTCATGGGACCATCCAGGAGGGAGAGACAGTGTCTCAGGGCCGCCAACTAACCCTTGATGAGGAGCTACTAAGGAGGCTGAGACCAGTGGCAGGAGGAGGCTCATCCTGGGCTTCTCTGACCCAAGAACCACATCCCACACTGCAGGCTGCAGCTCAGCTCCACGCCAAGGGGTCTGTCACCTTGCTGCTGGCTGGCAGAGGGTCTGGCTGCACGGCCGGGCCACAGGCCACGGGCCAGGTGGTGCAAGGTGTTTCCCAGGGAAGCGAGTATCCCTTGGCCAAAGGAAAAATTCAAAAGACATTTGCTTATAATTTAGAGAAAGAATCAAAGAGAAGCAGAAACTCTGGAGGTGGGAAATTCTTTTCAAAATCAGGTTTGGTTTTGTGTTTTTGGTAGGGGGCTATGGATTTGAAACCCCAAGGTTTTCCAGCCTTCTGGGGAGCCGCGTGGCAGGGAGCTTTGTCCTCTCAGACTGTTGCCTCTCTTTGGCCAGAGACCACGTTTCCTGAGATGGACTTGAGATCACTTTTTTTCCTCTCCTAGTGGGAAATTCTGAGCGCATGAGGTAAACCCCGTCTGGGCGAGAAGGAATGTGCGGAGTGGAGTTGCCAGGGTATTGTCTCCTTGCAGGAGGCTCGGGAAGGAGACGGCTGCTTGCACATTTGTTTGGTGACGGCCTCCTTTGGAGAGTGGAGAATGGGGCATTTGTGAACGGTTTTGAGTTCATTCTTCTCGATTTTTCTGGTCACTGTGAGTGCCTACTCTGACACGGGCACTGGGGCCCCTCCTAATTCAGAGGGGGTGCCTCGGCCTGGCTGAGCCCAGAGAAGACCAATTTCATCTTGGCTCGGCAGTGGAGACCTGGGTCTGTGCCCTGGAGGAGGGCAGGAACTAGACTGGATGGTGGGGAGACTCGGCTGTCATCCCAGCCACGAACATCTGGAGAGAGCTCTGGCTTTCTGTCTCTCAGCCTTGGAGGAAGCCTCTCTTAGACTCAAACCAGCCAAGGCAGGGGCAGGCATTTGGGAAAAAGCCTGTTCCCTGCAGGGGAGCTGGGGTGTCCCTTGCTGCCATGGACAGACTTCCATGTGGGTGGCCTGGGCCAGCAGAGGCAGGCTTTTGCCCCACCGCACTCGAGCAGGAGTTCTGTGGCATTCACCGCTCTTCTTCCTGTGGGTGCAATGGAGCCCCCCAGGGAGTGGCCTCTTAGAGGACTGGGGTGACATGGGGCAGTTGCTCTGAGGTAGGAGCCGTGCTCCCAGCCAGCTTTCCAGTGAGCCATGCGAAAGCTGAGTCAAGTGTCTTGGGGATGAGAGCTTAGAGGAGTTTTGAGACAACAGCCATCCCTCGCCATTGTTGGGGAGGCTGGCTTGGGGCAAATCTCTTTCTACAGTACTTGTCACCTCCAGGCGTGACTTCTTCTCCTCTTCCCTTCATTTTTCAGCCATTTATGGAGGGTATGCATTTCCCAGGGCTGCTGGCAAAAACTACCACCAATCAGGTGGCTTCCAACAACAGACTGTCTCGCAGCTCTGGGGCCAGAAGTCCAAGATCAGGGTGTTGGCAGGGCCGTGCTCCCTCCAAAGGCCCCAGGGAGAGTCTCTCCTTACCTCCTCCCGCTCCTGGGGGCCCCAGGCACTCCTTGGCTTGTGGCCGCATCAATCCGTTCTTAGCATCCTTGTCATACAGCCTCTTCTCGTTCATGAGTCTCTCCTCTACGTGTCCCTCATAAGGACACTAGTCATTAGGTTTCGGGCCCGCTTGGATAATCCAAGATGATCACATCCTGACATCCTTAACTTAATTATATCTACAGAATCCTTTTTCTCCCCCAAATGAGATCACATCCACAGGTTCTGGGATTTAGGCCATGGACATATTTTGGGGGGTGAGAGGCACTATTCAGCCTGCAGGGGAGGGTTTCCATAAACAAGGAGACCTCCCTGGACCTCGTCTGCTCCCTGCAGAATGCCCGGCTGAGCTCCAGGGTTTCTTCCTTCTGTCTGCGTACACACACACATACACACACACACACACACACACACACGCACACACACATTTTATTGTAGTAAAAACATATAACATAAAATTTACCATTTCAGTCATTTCTAAGTGCAGAGTTCAGTGGCTTTAAGCACACGCACATTGTCGAGCAGCCGTCACCACCGTCCATATCGTCTTTTACAAAGATGAAACAGGAAGACTCATTCGCAGGCCCCTTGGCCTCAGGGTATCATTCCTGGGTGAAGCTTCTTACAGGGGCCACCTCCACCACTGGGTTCCCCATTCAGACTCGTGTTAGGGAGACATGAGGGGCAGGATCTCAGACGGGGAGGCAGACAGGACTGAGAACGGTGGTGGCCCGAAGCAGTGGCCCGGGTGTGACCCTGTGATCTCAGAGAGGGTGACCTCCCGGCCCCCTCTCCTGCAGGCTCTGCCCTGTCCTGCCACCAAGTCATCTCCTCGCTCCCTACCCATGTTCTCTTTCCCTCTAGACCGGCGGTTCTCAGAGTCTGATCCCTGGACCGGCAGTGTCAGCATCAGCTGGGAACTTGTTAGAAATGCAGAGTCTCAGGCCTCACTCCACACTCGCTGCATCGCAGACGTGTTTTCACAGCCCTCCAGGCAGTTCTGATCCATGCTCACGTGTGAGAAGCACTGCTCTGGATCAGCAGAGACCCTGCAAAACTACAGTTTCTAGGACTGGGAGCTCTATGAATAAATAAAACACGGAAGCTGCCAGATTCAGCGAGATCCTGTAGGTCGTGATTGCAAATGGGCTGCCAGAGGGCACATCGCACCCTTGGATGTCTTGCACGTGTTTTAGAAAATTGAATTAGCGGCCAATATTAAAGAAATAGAACATTTCACCTAGAAATCCAGATTTCAGTATTTTTTGAAGCAATTGGTGTGTCTGGCACTCCTAAGAGGCCACATGCCCATGTGACAGTGGACTGGGGTCAAGCATGGGCCGCCTGACTCGATAACGCTGGGACCCCCAGACAGGGAGGGAAGCGCCCTCACCTACATCACCGCATGGGCAGCTATAGGGATTTCAAGTTTTCAACCCCTATATGTGAATGGGGACCACAGACTGTAGCCCACTGTGACGGTTAATTTTATGTGTCAACGTGGCTCGGCCACGGTACCCAGATGTTCGGTTGAACACTAGTCTAGATGTTGCCGTGAAGGTGTTTTTTTAGAAGAGATTAACATTTAAACCGGCAGACTTTGAGGAAAGCAGATTTCATCCAGTCAGTTAATGGCTTTAGGAGAAAAAAGAGCAAAGCCCCCCAGGCAGAGGGAATTCTGCCTGCAAACTCGAGCTGCAACCTCGGCTCTTCCCTGGGTCTCAGCCTGCCAGGCCACCCTGCCCAGTCTGGACTCCACAGCCAATTCCTTAAAATAAATTCTCTCTCTCTCGGCCCCCCACATCCTGTTAGTTCTGTTTCTCTGGAGAACCCTGGCTAATACACCTGATCTGTGAGTGTTGTTGTCAGTGACCCTGGACCAGTTAGGTCAGGACCAAAAGGCACAGGAATTCTGTTTGCTAGCAGCTCTTGGGGATACGTTCTCACTCAAACCATGCCATCAGAGACAAAGCCTGCAAAGCTAATGAGCAGTATTATAATATTAATAATAACAAATAATAAATCAATAAAAATTAACAATGATGTTATTAACAATAACAATATTTTTTGAGTGTTTATTATATACTGGATACTATACTAAAGGCCTTCTTCTAATTAAATTTTATTTTATCTTTGGAGTAGCCTTATGGGACAGGTACTGTCATCATCACACTCATTTTCCTGATGGAACAGCTCCAGTGAAGAAATAACGTGCTCAAAGTCACCTGACTCATGAGTGACAAGAACAGAGTCAGAGTTTAAGACCCTTGTTCATAACCCTTACACCATATTGCCATGCTGGAGTGTGGATTTCACCCTGAATTTCCCAAATAGTAGCATGCAGTAGAATCCCCTGGGGGTAAAGAAATCTCAGAACTTGCATTGTGATTCATGCAGTCCTTGCATTACAGGATGCCATGTACAGCTGTACAAGTTGTGCATTGTGCAACTGTACTTGTGGTACCAATCCAAGTAGTACTGCTGTAGGCAATGGAGGGAAAGACAGCTGATGTTCCCCACCTATCCTAGAGGTAGAATGGTGATGGTGGTGGTATATTAACACAATAGGATACTCTAAAGCAATGAAAAGGAACAAACAATACATCCGACAGTATGGATGAATCTCAAAAACTTGATATTGAGAAAAAAAAAAGTCAAGCACCAATGAGTACATATTATATTATTCCATTTATAGTGGAGAAATCTGGTAGACGTCAAGTTGGTCAAGTGATCAAGGTTAACATCATCGGTAATAAGACATACTAAGTATTATCATGGTGATAATACCTTCATATGGTGAGGACACACATCATTTTAATGGTATTCTTGCCAAAAATGCATACCCGCTCTCCGATCCTGAGAAGACATTGAACAAACCCAATTTGAGGGGCATTCTACAAAATAACTGACGGGCACTCTTCAAAAGTGTCAGAGTCAACAGCGACAAGGAAAGGCTGAAACCAGAGGAGACTAAGACGTAATAACCAGTGCAGTGTGGGATCACGGATCAAATTCTCAACAGAAAAAGGACATTTTTGGAAGAATTGGTGAAACTTAAATAAAGTCTGCTGTTAAATTAACGAACGTTAACTCTCTAACGCTGAATTTCTTGTAATTGTGCTGTGGTTATATAATGTTAACATTAGAGGAAACGGGCTGAAGAATATAGTGTACTATTTTTTGCAACTTTTCTCTAAATCTAAAATTGAACTAATTTAAAATTAAAAGTTAAAAACCAAAACAGCCCAATCAGCTAGGCAGCGAACTACCAGGCTCCGTTTCCTTCTTGCTCACTGGACGCCGCAAGGAGGGAACAGGGGCCTCGTGCAGTCAGGTAAACAGAGCGGGATGTGCTTTTCTTTCCCAGACACCGAACACCTTGCCTGACTCTTCCAGCTCCAAGACAACTTCGCTGCAGACCAGCTGTCCCCCAAGGGCTGAGTGCCGAAGCACTGCAAGGAGCAGCCTGGAAAAGTCAACCAGGCACCAGACATAACGGTTTGGTTCTGCAGGGAGAGGAAGCCATTGGTCCTGCGATACAGCCTTTGGGGCTGTTATTAGCATTTATGGATGAAATCTTCTGCTCAGGAATGGATTGGTTGTGAATGCTTTTCCAGAAGCAACGGAATGCAGCCAGTGAGGACATTTTAAAGTTCTTCCTTTTCCACCAGAGGATGGTTGCTCTCCCTGGGCTGTGGATGTTCTGGGGACTGTATTGTCAGCCTGGTGTGCTTTGGGGGTGCAGGGACGGTGGGGCTTCGACCGAGCCCAGGGAGGGTGTTGGCCTCACCAGGCAGGGGAGCAGGCAGCAAGGGGCTATCTCTCTGTGGCCAGGGGACAGGGCACTGGCAGCCTGTCAGCTCCTCCTGCACAGGGACTAGAGATGGGGCTGAGGCTCCTCTTACCTCCCTGTGACCCCAGCCCACAGGCCCACCCCAAACCATGGCATCCATGAGCTCTGGGTGTTCACCAAGTCTCCTTGGGGGGCTGTCCTAACTTGACACAGGGCCAAGATCAATGGATAATACCTGGGTCCCAGGGTGGGCACCCCTTGGACTGGGCACACAAAGGGCTGGGTACCCCATAGGCTGAGTACCCCACAGGTTGTGTACCCCATGGACTGGGTACCCCAAGAGCTAAGCACCCCACAGGCTGGGCCTCTGCTAGGATCCAGGTCCCTGGTGGGGGAGGGTGGTGAAACTGATCTCCTGAGGGAGAGGCCTGTGCGCCTTTCTCGCTCCTTTCAAATCCCAGGGCTATTATTTGGAAGGAATGTGGGCCCAGTCTGTGACATGATTATCTATCTGAGTGTCTAAAAGTATATATAATATATTTGAACCTCAGGGATCCCTTGAGTCTTGGGGAGTCCTGGATGATCAGCTCCAAACCCACAGAGAAGCATCTGGGCTCCTTCACTGAAAAATGACTCAGATCATCTTCTCTGTGAATTTCAAAAGATGTGCCCCCCCATCCTTTTTTTTAATTTAACTCCTCTTACTATCATTCCCAAGCCCACCCCCATCTTAATCACACATTGCTCACTTGATTCTAGAACTTTCCTGTGTTGCTTCGTCTTCAATTCCCCCAGAATCCAACCTAAGATTAATTGTTCAGGGCTTTAGTCTTAGATTGGGTTTTCCCAGAACAGGCCTTGAAACAAGAATTTTTTACTTATTTTTTTATTTCAGCATATTATGGGGGTACAGATGTTTAGGTTACGTACGTTGCCCTTGCCCCCACCCCCCAAGTCCGAGCTTCAAGGATGGTGCGCATCACACTCTTTGTGTATGCATATACCCTTCCCCTCCTCCCCCTTCCCCCCTGCCCGACATCCAATAGATGTTATTTTTATATGTGCACTTATGTGTTGATTGGTTAATACCAATTTGATGATGAGTACTTGTGGTGCTTGTTTTTCCATTTTGGGGATACTTCACTTAGTAGAATGTGTTCCAGCTCTATCCAGGAGAATGCAAGAGGTGCTATATCACCATTGTTCCTGAAATGAGAATTTTAAGGGTAATTTATTTGGGAGGTGATCTGGTAAGTATTGGTAAGGATGTGGGGAAGGCAGCCAGTGAAGAGTGTGGAAGTGATCAGTCACCACCGTGGGCCACTGAGGCTCAGGAGCGCTGGGGGCTCTGGGACAGTGCCTGTGAGCTAGTCCCCTAAGGGCCGAGGGGTGGGCATTTCTGGGGTACAGGGTGGTGCACGTGTACGCCTGCACGTGGGGAGGTGGGCTCAGGTGCTGGTGGCTGGGGGCGAGCGCTGGCTCCCTGGCGTGGCGTGGCCTGAGGGCCCAGGCGGGCACTGCCAGCAGCCCCTACACGTCCTGGGGTGGGGAGGAGAACAGAGGAAATCCTGGGATAGGTTGTTCAAACTGTTCCATGCAGGCGGGAGCCAGGGCTGCCATGGAAAAGAAGATTCCAAAAGGCCCCCTGGAGAAGGTTGGGGAAGCAGAGCTGGATCTGAAGTGAGAGAAGAGTTGCTATAACTCAGCAAAAGCCCGCGCTCCAGGCAAATCCACCCTGGGAAGACACGTCCCTCCACTCGGCTGAGCCACAGTGCGTCTCTGGGCTCCTCAAGAGCCTGGGCTGGGGCTGAGAGAACGGGGTGCTGGGTCCTTGGGGCCCCACAGAGCCTGGAGATGGCTCCCAGAGGTCCTTACTGCTTAACACTGCCTTTTTCTTTCTGTCCTGTGAATAGCACCACGCCATTTCAAAGCCAGAATTCCTTAAAATAGTTTTTGTTTAGAGAAACCAGAAGCCCCGCCTCTTCGTTGGCTATATTTTAACAGCCGTCAACCATGAGCAGAAGCTTCTTGAGCTTCAGGGCCTGCGGCTTGCAGGGCCTCCCCCCTCATCCCCCCAGGGCTCTGCTTTCTCATAGGCACGTCTGCCAAATAGCCCAGACCCTAGAAGGCATTTGTACAGATTTTTGTTTACCTGTGTAGTGAAGAGGTTATTGCAGAGATGAGAGGACACTTCTGCAAATGGCCAGATGTCTGCCCTGTCTAGGGGTGTCCTCTGGAGCCACTGAGCCACTGGAACAGTGGAACGCTAGAACTTTCTGCAATGACGGTGATGTTCTGTGCACGTCTACACTGTCCATACAGTGGCCGTGTGTGGTCACTGAGCACACAACATGCAGTTAGTGCAACCCAGGAATTAAATGTTTAATTTCATTTAAATCAAATTGACTTAAATTTAAATAGTGACATGTAGCCACATGAGGCTACTGAAATGGACAGTACAGCATGTAAGCAAAGGAAATCCTGAGCTCGGGCTGCCTCTGGGACAGGGCTGAGTTTGGGTACAGGTATATGCAAAGTTACACGGGCACCCCTGACGGGGGTCACACGGGGCCAGAGTCCAGAAAGAAAGCATTGATGATTTCCTCTCCAACTGAAGTCTTTTCTAGGATCAAGTCCAAGTTGCAAAGGTTCATGTCCTGCCCTTTGCCTGAGATAGTGACCTTGACTTTGGCCATCAGAGCAGACAGGAAGAACTAGCAATTCAGTGTCTGCCTGTGCCAGGAGCCTTCATGAGAGCGACCTCGCTTGCCCTCTGGGACACGTGGCTGGGGAGCTCTGTGTTTACCCCCTTTATTCCGGGAAGGAAACAGAGGCTCAGCTAACTCCACTAGTCTGGCCTAAAGCTTCACAGTGAAAAAGCAGCTGTCAGGATTCGAACCCAGGTCCACAGAGGCTGACCATCTGTGGGCACTTGGAGTCCTGTTTTTTCCCTAGAAGTAAGCGATACTGCCCTGAACTTTGTCCCACACTTTTCCTCGAGGTTCTTGAGTGCCCGGACATTTCACTGGGGTCTGGCTGCTGGGACACTCGGAGTTGCGAGGTCAGCGCAGGAAGCTCTGCTCTCCCTGTCCTGTGTTTGTTGACGGGCTCAGGGCCAGGCACGACGTCTCCAGCCTTGGTCTCACCCCACCCCCATCCCTGGGCCTCATGTTAAAAACAACAAGGAGTGACAAGAACTGGGGCTCTGCAGTCTAAAGGATAGCATATGGTTTTCATTTTCTTCTTTCTCTTCCCTGCTTCTCTAAAAGCGGATTAAATATGAAAAGACACTTCCTGACTGAAGGGTTGGAAGACACTGGGAAGGGCTGTCCAGTGGACAAATTATTCTCCAGAGAATTTTTTAAAAGCCACTTATTTAAGAAAGAAAGAAAAAAAGAAAGAAAGAAAGAAAGAAAGAAAGAAAGAAAGAAAGAAAGAAAACCCTCTTAATTATAAAATTCACACATGTTCCTTAAAGAAAACTTGGAAAACACAGACGAACACAAAGAAAGAAAAATGCGTTGTCATTCTACTCAAAGAATCTTCGCTAAACATTTGCTGTATTCCTTTTCATTTCTTTATTTTATTTTATTTTATTTATTTTTATTTTTTCAGAGACGGGGTCTCGCTCTGTCACTCAGACTGGAGTGCGGTGGCAAGATTATAGCTCACTGCAGCCTCAAACTCCTGGGCTCAAGTGATCCCCCTGCCTCAGCCTCCCAAACAGCTGTTACTACAGGTGCTCACCACCAAGCCCAGCTAATTCTTTTTTTTTTTTTGTATATATAAATTCTCGCTGTTTTGCCCACGCAGGTCTTGAACTCCTGGCCTCAAGCAATCCTCCTGCCTTGGCCTCCCAAAGTGCTGGGATTACAGGTGTGAGCCACCATGCTTGGCCGCTTCTTATTTTGCTATGCACGAAAATTATATATTTTTGTTTGTCTGCGGTAGTTATGAATATAGAGTTTAGAGGGATTATAGATCATGGTGCAAGGATCCAAATCCTTTCTGGGGTCAAAGGAATAATTTAGATCACTACTTTTAAAATCTTCTGGGGTAGAGGGCCAGTTTTTAAAAATTTTCCAGCTCATCACTGACCACGTGTGACCAGGATAGAGCATGTTATGTGCCATTGACCACATGGGTTCACTGTCACCCCACCTGGGCTGTGCCAAGTCCACTGGACACTTGCTTGGGTGCCACGGCAGTGTCAAATTGCTCTAAAAGTTTCTAAACATTCAACTTCTACACTGATTTCTTTATAGTAGTACTGGCCCAGATCGGGTCAGGAAACTACAGCCCTTGGGCCAAAGCCTACCCACCGCTTGATTTGAGCTAAGGATTGTTTTTAACGTTTTAAATGGTTGGGGGGGGGCGGGAAATAATCCAAAGAAGAATAATATTTCATGACATAAAAATTCTAAGAAATTCAAATTTTAAAAATTCGAATTTTAAAACTCAATTACAAAAGGGTTTATTGAGATACGGCCACGCTCATTCATTTAGGCATCGCCTACAAAGAAAGACAGAGTTGAGTGGTTGAAACAGAGACCTTCATGGACTGCAGAGCCTAAAATATTTACCATCTGGCTCTTTACAGGGAAAGTGTGCTGACTCCCGATCTAGATCAATGGTTCCCAAATTTGCTGCCTCTCAGAATTACTGGGCATCTTTTTAAAAAACTGTAAGTTGCAGACCCCAAGCCCTGGGAAATCACGTTTCCAGGTGGGGCCTGGGACTGTGTCCTTTCCACCGTCATCCTCCCTGCCCTCCCTGCCCCAGGTGATTCAGCCAGGTGTGCTCCAGGCTAAGTTCCCAGGAGTCCCCTTTGGGACAAAATTCTCTGTGTCCTGAACTGCTCCAGATGCGGGCCCTGCCACCGCATTCCCAGCAAGCCCAGCCCTTCCCACACAGCTCAGACGCACAGCGTGGCTGGCCGAGAACCCCTCCTACCATCGCTCAGCCCTCTGCACCTTGGCAGGCCTCTTGGGCTTCCCTGAGGTCACCCCAAGCCTGGGCCTCCTCCTTTTCTCCCTTCTCCAGGCCTAGGGTTTCTAGAATTCTTGGCCTGCCTCTGGGGCAGCTGGGAGGAGGGCCTGGCCCCTAGTCCCATGCACCCGGCGGCCAGGTTCGCCCCGTCTGGGCCCCACGCCGCTCTCACCCTCCAGTTGTGTTTCTGGCACCGGAGCTGGAGGCAGGAGCCAACTGCACACATGGCCTGAGCCAGTCTGGGGGGAGCTGGGAGGAGTGAGCTGCAAGGCGAGACAACGAAGCAGGCCCCTCTCCTGCCTGCGCCCGACTCCCCTTTCCTGAGTTCCCTCCTCATGCCCCCATCTTTGCATTCCTGATTTCTTTCGTCCTCGCCTGCCCCCCCTTTCCTTCTTTCTCTCTTTCTCCTCCTCACCCTGCTATTTCTTCCACTCTGGCATTCTCTCCTCTCCTGCATGGGTTTGCTAGTCAGACCCGGCGTGTAGGCCAACCCCCTCCTCCCACAAGGGACACGCGGGGCTGCACCTTTCCTACCTGGGGCTCAGGCCTTTGGGCTGCAAATGTGTGCACAGTTTATTCAGGCCCCGCCCTCAGAATGCTGGCAGTTCACGGGACAGCTAGGCAAGCCCCAGGCAATTTTATGTGTGTTGTTTTAAAATAATTTTTAATTAACAAACAATAATTGTATATATTTATGGGGTACAATATGATGTTTTGCTATATGTATACATTATAGAATCATTGTATCAAGCTAATTCACATATCAATCACCTCGCTTATTTGTCAATTTCTTTTTGTAGTGAGAACATTTTAAATCTATTTTTTTTTTTTTTTAGCAATTCTGAACTATATGATACATTATTATTACTATGGTCGCGGTGCCGTGCAAAAGATCTTGAAAATTTTTCCTCCTGTCTGATTGGAACTTTGTACCCTTGGCTCAATCCCCACCCACTCCCAACCCCTGGGAGCCACCATTCTACTCTCTACTTCCCTGAGCTCAACTTTTTTAGATTCCGCAAATAAGCGAAATCTTGCAGTGTTTGTCTTTCTGTGCCTGGCCTATTTCGCTAAGCATAATGTCCTCCAGGTTCGTTCATGTTGTCACAAATGACAGGATTTCCTTCTTTTTTAAGGCCAAATAGTACTTCATCATGTATATATACCACTTTTCCTTTATTCCTCTGTTGATGGACGGGGGTTGATTTCGTATCTTGGCTATTGTGAATAATGCTGCGATGAACAGGGGAATGCAGTTATCTCTTCGACATGCTGATTTTAATTCTTTTGGATATATACCAAGAAGAGGAATTACTAAATCCTATGGTAGTTCTATTTTTAGTTTTTGGCAGAACCTTCATACTAGTCTTCATATTGGCTGTACTAATTTACCTTCCCACCAGCAGAGACACAGGCAAATTTTGACAATGTCCTGAAGAACAATCTAGGGTGCTCGGTCAGGCAGCACCCAGGAAGACCCCCAGCCTGGATGTGGGGAGTTAGGTGGAGAAAGTGAATGACTCAGTAAAGGGAAAGCTGAAGCTAAGTCAAGTTCAGGGTGGAGAGTGTCTCCCAGGAAAGGGAATGACTTGTGCATATGGAAACCCCTGGACAGGCCCCTTCTTAAGACCCGGGATGCTCCCTAAGCTAAAGCCCACACAGGGGGCTACGCTAGAGAGAGTTGACCTAAGGGGGTCAGTCTAAAGGCAGGAAGGCCACTCTAATCCAGAGAGATGAGGCCTGAACCAGGGCAGAGGAGAGGGGTTGGAGAGGATGGGGCAGCTTTGAGGAATATTTAGGACTCCGGGCTTGGCAGTTAGGTATGAGAGAGAGGCATGAGTGAAGGACGACATTCATTTTCTCATGTGGCTCTCAGAACAGATGGTGTATCAGTCAGTTACTTCTGTGATGATGCTGCATAACCAGCAGCCCCACACTCTTAGTGGTTTACATGCACAAGCTTTTCATTCCACCCTCATGAGACTGGGCTGGCTCCAGGGGGCTGATCTAGAGTGGGCTTGTCGTGGCTTGTCTACACCAGGATGCTGGTTGGGTTCAGGCTGTTCCATATGACTTCACTCTGGAGCCCAAGCCAAAGGGCAGTGACTGTTTGCTGCAAGCTCTTGTCATGGAAAATCGCAGGAGGGCAGATCATGCAAGCATCTTTAAAACCTCACCTTACATGACATGAAGTGCAAAGGTAAATTAAGGCCACCAGAGGAGACAGGAGATAAGGTCATAGGGGAATAGGGTGGGGCTGATCTCTGGAACATATAGCTGGGCTTCCTACACTCTTTGGGCCAACGAAGATCACTCTGGTGATGTATTTCTCAAGTCTTTAAAAGGATGCCAGGAAACAGAGATGTGGTTACTAGAAATAGGTACAACTGATGTCTATAAAAGTCTTTGTCCATCTAACAGATATCTACTACACATCCACTCTGTGTCAGACTGACCATTTCCTCCTGTGAGGTAGGCATGACTGCTGGAATCAAGGCCTTACTTTAAAGCCACTGTCATGGAAAATAGGCTTTTAGTGTCCTAAGGGCAAGTCGTACCATCAAACGGAACTTTCATTAGATTTCAGAATAATCGGTTATGTAAACTTTATAAATCTGAAATTGCATTTGGCTGTAATAGAATGCTCAAAAGTGGTGGCTTATGTCCCCAAGCATTTATTCTCTAACTTAAGAAGTTTAGAAGTAGGCAATCCAGGGCAGGACCCAAGCTTGTTGCATCTTTCTGCTCCATTGTTTACAGCAAGTAGCTTCTACCTCAAGATGTCCTCATGGTGCAATACAGCTGCTGGAGCTCCAGCCATTGGATGAGCTACAAGCTGGAAGAAGGAGGTGAGGCTAAAGGGGCATTTCTCTTAATTGAGACAGGTCCCTCTGAAACAGGCTTTCTGGAATCCCCTATGACACTAAGGTTCACATCTCACTGGTTGTATGTCCATACCTAGCTGTAAGAGAGATTGGGAAATTTGGTTTTAGCTGGATACATTGTGTTTTAAAATCAGGGTTCTGTTAACAAGCCACAAAGGGAAGATTGGTATTGTGGGACAACCAGCAGTTTCCACTATATCTTCTGATATAGTTTGGATATTTTTCCCCTCCAAATCTCAAGTTGAAATTTGATTCCCAATGTTAGATGTGGGCCATGACTTTGCCCAGATGGTATAGCCAGTAATAGAGAAATTGGGGATTAAGTCCAGGGGCACCAACTCTGCTACAGGGCTCATGAATGGCGTGGTGCCCTCCCCAAGGTAATGAGTTTGTTCTCCTGTATTAGTTCATTTGAGAGCTGGTTGTTTAAAGGAGCCGGCACCACCTCCTCCCTCTTTTGCTGCTTCTCTCGCCATGGGACACGCCTGTTCCCCTTTTGCCTTCCGCCTTGACTGTGATCTCCCTGAAGCCCTCACCAGAAGCAGATGCTGGCGCCATGCTCCTCGTACAGCCTGCAGAACCGTGAGCCAAATGAACCTCTTTTCTTTATAAATTACCCAGTCTCAGGGAATCTTTTATAGCAATGCAAAATGGACTAAGACGTCCTCCAAATGTGTTTCCCTCCCCAAAACAGAGAGATGGTATAGCAGAAAGAGCCTTGTAGTCAAGCTGGTGCCCCTGGACTTAATTCTCAATTTCTCTGTTACTGGCTTTACCAGCTGGGCAAAGTCATGTAACCTCTCTGAGCCTTCGGGTTCCTCTTCTGCAAAGGGTACTGCTGATCATATTTGCCTTCCAGTATTATCAAAATGACCAAGTGGGACCAGGAACTTGATGAATTATAACATGACATACAAAAATTATTAATATTTGTAGTGAAATTAAAAATGTGGCAAATACCTGTTTGGATGGGAAGGGCCCATCTGATGGTCCACATCTACCTGGACAGAAGAGGGTCCCTTTGGCCTATTGCCCCAGCCCCTACAGAAACTTCCACTTGTCTTATAAGCTAAACTGGAACAGGCATGTGTCATTTCTGCCCAGATTCAAGGGGGTAGAAAACAGACTTCCATTCTTAATGGGGGAATGACATGCATGTCTGCAAGGGTGGGAGCTGATGGCAGGGTCTTGGAGACCAGCTACCACATCTACCTTGGCTGCACATGGAAAGCCCCTGAGTGATTTCACCTGTGTTTTACGACAGAGGCCAGGTGTGTCCCCAGAGACCGTGGTAAGTGGTAGTTGGAAGTGAGATTTGGGTAACATGATATTCAAAAGCTCCCAGGGTGACCCTAATGTGCAGTCAAGGTTGAGAACCACTGACTTAACCCAACCCTGGAAAAACCCCAGAAGACACTGGGAGGGACAGAACTCAAGGCTTGGTCTATGAGGCTGGGGCGTCCCTAATCAGACATTTAGCACACTCTGCTCCTTACCCTTCACTGTGTTGCTTTGGTTTCTAGGGGACTTTCTGCATTTAGTTGGCGCATATGGTGGAGGAATGGAATAGCATGGAAGCCACAGTGGAAAGAATTATTATTAAGTGTGGGTGGGGCCAGTGGAGTTCATAAAACTACCTGGATGTCTCCTGGATCCAGGCTTCTGATCTGCAATCAGTAGTTTGGCTGGTTTTTCCCACGGCCTTCACCAGGAATTAACTTGCATCAGAACATGGGGCTAATTCCAACAAAACTGCTGGAAATCCCATTGTTAGATCATTTTGGGCCAGTCGGCCTGATAAAAGTTAATATACGTTACCCCCAAATGGGCTGTACCTAAAAGAAGGTTTCAAACACCTTCATTTCTGGAATAGTCTCATGAATATTCATGGTTCTGCCTGCTGGCTTCACACATTAGGAAATACTATTTATTCCTAAGGCTAATGAGCTCTTATATTTCTTTTGTGCAGAGAAAGAGGTTTTATTTTTCTGGATAATTTATTTTTGGTGCCTGTCCATTTTCTGGAAGGGATCTTTCCTTTAAGACCCTGGGCACATTTCAAGAGCAGAGTGGAACTGTTAATAATCCCCCAGTGATAACATTAATGAAGGCTGCACTGAGAGGCTGGAGGCAATGGCAGGAGAAGTTAGCTGAGAAGTTAGTGAGCCCAGTTCCCAGGGAGATCCATGTCTAATGGGAACCACGTAATCAACACCCCTGCAAAATTCATAGAACCATGCAACAAGAGGCAGATGTGGACAATGCGTAATTGGAATATGAGGCTCTCGGGCATTAAAAGGACCTTATAAAATATCTCATCCAGTGACCCATCAGACATCAGAACTCCCTGTTAAACCTCCGCTGAAGCAGCTCCGAAGAGGGGGGATGTTCCTCTCTCTCACCCTTGTCCAGCGTGGCTGTTTGGTCGGCCTTCCTTCCACTCAACCACATACTCTCTCTACACCGGCCACCCTGTACCATGAACCGCTCATTGGCTCTTGGCTCTATTCCTGTCCTCTGTGTGCTGCTCTCTGCCAAAGGGGCTGGAATTCTGCAGGTGGCATTTCCCAGGCTGTCTTGCCAGCTGGCTTCTGCTTAGTTTCAGTCAATGAGAGGCACTGGAGAGATACTAGAAGGCAGCAGAAGAGGAAGCTGATCTTGTTCTTTCAGTTTCAGGCTGCCCCTCCCGCAGAAGCCACAATGAATACAAGTTTCTGGGTTCCTGCTCCGGCAGCTCCAGCAGTCTGGTAACTGATGGCTCTGGGTCATCCCATTTTCCCTGTTACACCTCCAGCCCCAAAGTTGACTGTGGATTCCTGCAGCTATTAACCTTTGGATAGTCTTACCTTTCCCTGTTTGCACCTCCAGCCCTTCCAATATCTTTGTAATCAATTCCCTGTATTAGATTCCTTCTGGTCGAAATATCTAAAGAGGTTCCTATTCCCTCGATTAAACACTGAGACAGTATTAGGGGATTGTTGGACTGGTATAAAGATTTATGTCTCTTCCAGGTGACAACAAATATTTGAGCATGGCTATACTGTCCTCTTCCAGTTTTCTGTTCCTTATGTCAAATTTCCTCAGCCCTCCAGCAAGTGCCTTTTCTCCCATCACGTGCCTTCCAGATCTGTCTCCATCCCGGCCAATCTCTTCCAAACACACTCCGTTTGGCCACTGCTTACGTCAAGTGGCACCTCCAGCTACAGCCAGGACCCCAGCTATGATCAGTCCAGGACAAGGACAACAGGGCTTCCACCTTTCTCCATCTCAACACCGGTTTTCATGGGATTACCCTGTCGTCTCAGTCAGATCAGGTGGCTATAACAAAGTGCCGTAGACTGCGTGGCTTAAACAATGATGTTTATTTATCAAAGTTCTAGAGGCTGGGAAGTCCAAGACCAAGGAGCTAGCCAATTTGGTTCCTAGTGAGGGTGGTTTGCAGATGGGCCACCTTCTTGCTGTGTCTTCACATGGTGCAGAAAGAGATATAGTATCTCCTCCTCTTTTAATAATGATATTAATCCTGTCACGAGAGCCCCACTCTTAAGACCTAATCCAACCGTAATTACTCCCAACGTCCCCACCTCCAAATACCATAGCGTTGAGGATTAGAGCTTCAAAACATGAATTTTGGGGGTACACATATTTAGTTCACAGCTCCTTTAATCCTGTTGGAGCTCGGCAGCCACACCACATGGTTGACATGGGACTACTCCGTATATTCTTGTCAGTGTGTTCTTGATAAACCTCCGCTTTTCTGTCTCACGTTTGTGTAGCTGTTTGTTTTCATTTTTGGCCCTAGTCCTAGGTTGTTCCATTAACTCGCACTAACCTACATTGTAATCTTTCAGGCCACTGCTCTGTAGAGTCTGTTAAGGCTCCTCATTCTGTGGTTTCTGCACACTTGCTATTCCTTCTGGTTTCCTGTCCCCTGCAAATTTGCCAAACATGGCCTCTACCTTATTATCTCGGATTAAAAATTATTGAACAGAACCTGGCATTCCATAAGTTGTCTACTTAATAGTCATTGCCCGCTCTGTTCGTTTTGCTAACAAAACCCTGATTTGGGGGTGAGGGGTGGGCAGTGGGCCCAACTTCCAGAGACTCAACTGCCCTGCTGCCCTTCGCCAGATGCTCGCGGTTTCAACTCCTCCAGGGCAGCTGGAGGCAGAAGTGGGGCAGGTGACCCAGGTCTGGCCAACAGGAAGTCTGCTAGGGAATTTCTGGGAAGATTTTCCCGCCCTGGCAAAAGGAAGAGCTGTCTTACTTTGCACCTCACCCCTGTAGCATTCCCTGAGACAAGAATTGCAAGACAAATCGTTTTCTGGGAACATAATCCCAGGAAACACTACTAGGGGAGTGGAGAAGTGAGACAGGGAAGGAAATGTATCTAAAAAAGGTGCATCACACAGCAAGTACTACCGTGGGAGACTGGAGCTTAGTCATGCAGGGGCATCTTTTGGAAAAGGTATAAATCACATACCTTGGAGTTATCCCTCAGAGTGATGAGGGAACAAGAGTACTTACATACCAACTCCTCCACTATCAATGGTTAGGGGTTTCTCTGGGGGATATGAATTTTTTGGCACTTCTGACCTGATGCTCATGGGCAGAGCAGTCTTCTGTGGTTTTAGGAAAAAGCCTTCAGGTAAAGGCAATTGGAAATGGACTGGAGCTCACTGAAATGGTAAAATGGAGGGATAGGGAAGGAGCTTCAATAACATCTGCTGTAATGTCTCTCTCCCACTGTGCTTCCTGACCTCGTATGTGGTTGTGATGTCTGGAGCTGCAGCAACCACCTTGGGACCACAAGGTGATAAGAAGATGACAAACCCACACACTGAAGTTGGTCGTGGTGGTGGAGGAATGATGGAAAAATCCATGGTTCTTTCTGATGTCATTGGCCGCTATCCCAAAACTGTTAATTTTACAGCATTCTTATTTTATGAAATAACTGTATTTTCATTTTTAAAGCCACTATTACTTGGGTGCCCAAGTAAATTCCATCTGAAACAGCACTATGGAATGAGTGAATGAGAAGGTCCAGAGTCAGCCTGAATAACTCATGGAAACTGACCTTTTACAACTGAATCCTAGCCTCAGGGTTTGCTTTGAGGGAACATAAATTAAAACACACCCTGGACAAGATCTTTAAACAAATGTTTGTTAATAAATAGATAGATGGGTATAGCTTCATTTCTGCATGTTAAGTAATTGATTAAATTCTTATTCCTTGTGGCTAAAGGATGTCTATTTTGGGTTTTCCCGGATTCTCTTCTTTTGCCATCTGATTCCTCATTAGAAAGTCACTTGACATTAATTGTTGACTTCTCAGATCTTTTGTCTGCTGTTCTGCAATTGTTCAAAGATCACTAATAAGGTCTTGGCCAACTTATTAATAGCTGTAGCTATTTTTACTTCTACTAGCTGTTTCTTAGCTCTGTGCCATGCTGGAAATTAAGTGACATTGTTTCCCTCTGGTGCCCATCAGTAGAGAGCTGGTACAGAGGGAAAGGGTTATACAGAGCAGCTTGGCTTTTGTCAGGAAAAGAAATCCTTCCACGTGGGCACAACTGAAGATGTCTCCCTCTTGTCAGGACCCTTTTGGTACCAAGTGATAGAAATGTAATCAAACAAGCACAAAGGGAATGTGTTGACTCTTGTAATCACAACATTCCAAAGGCAGCCTAGCTTCAGGTATAGCTGCGTCCAGTGGCTCTGATGATGTGGGCTCTCTCTCTCTCTCATCATCATCATCTCATCTCATCTTGTCTCTATTTACCTTTATTCTGCACACAAGCTCTGTTCACATGGCATACAAAATGCCAGACATCCACGACCCCACCCTCCTAGTTTATAATCCTAGTTTACAAGCTTCCTTTACCTTCTCTTTCAGTGTCTCATAGCAGCCTCAGGGAGGAATTTGATTGGATTTGCCTGAGCCAATCACTGTGTCCAGGAGGATGGAATATTCTAATTAGTCACCCTGAGTCACGTGCCCATTATGGTAGCTTGATGAGGGTGGAGTTGGGTGTTGTGATTTTCAGATCCACCAGGGCTGTGTTATGAGTGGGGAGCTCCCCTGAGCAACCAGCAGCACAGGGACAGGAAAGCAAGCCACTGCTGGCCACTTCAGCTTCCTGCTCATGGACGGGGATAGTTCCTGTATTGCACTATCAGATGCCACCATAGCTGCTGGCAACTTTAACCCTCTCATCCCCCTCTGTGGAGGTGGAGTGACACACACGTATTCTCACTTCCATCCCAGCCACTCCTTTTCCTAATTGTAAATGTATCTCAGTTTTGGAATGTCCCCGAGAAAAGGACTGGGGCATAGCTATTAATCGTTTATTTGAGAGATGACCCCAGGAAAGGCTGGGAGAGAGACAGGGAAGGAAAGAAAATCAATAAAGGAAAAGGAAATAGGGCTCAGGTGCTCCTGGGGAACTTCTGAGATACTGTAAAAAGTTTCATCATGCCAAACCATCCCTCAAAATTGCACACAGAGGGGCAAGAGTGCCAGAGTCCTTTCTATTATATCACCTCCTACTGGCCCTGTATGTTTGGGAACTGCTCCTGGGAGCAGTCTCTGCCTGGCCTCTCTGGCCCGCGCTGAGTGTAGGCCTAGGACTCTGGGGTGAGAGGTCGGGGAGGGGCATAGAGAACACCCCAGAGAGATGCAGGTGCATTGAGGGAGGGAGCCCTTGGCATGCCCTGGACTGTCCCCGGAAGCTGTAAGTGGCTTCCAGGGTAGACTGGGCTTTGGCTGCCATCTCTCACTTAATTGAATGTTGCAACAGCCCCATGAGGTATTACTTCATTCACCAGCCAAGTATACTGAGGTCCAAACAATTTCAAAGCTCTGCTGCTACCAGACGTGCTCTAACAGTAGACAATCTGTTTTTTTTTTTTTTAAATAAAATGACCTCGTTTACAGAGTTCAGGATTTTAAAAGTTTCTTCCAAAAGTTGGACCTGCATCCTGTTTTGAGAGTTGTTACGACAGTTGCTCATTAATCAAGACTAACAAAGACCCTAGCAGTTAGTATCTTACAGCCTTAACCGTTTAGACTCTTAGGAAACAGACACATGGGTGAGCAGTATCAGAGCTTGATGCTTCAGAATGTTGATGTGAGCTTGAGATTAGATCTGGACACGAGATAGTGTCTGTAGCACTTGGGAGGCATTTCTTGCTGAAAAGGGAAGCCACAGCTTAGAGCCAGGGCCACTTTGTGCCCCACCGTGAACAAGGATCTGGCAAGCAGCCCTCTCTGGAAGACAGCCTCTTAATTTTTCAGACATCACAGCTTTTTTATGAGTGTGAAAGTCCCCAAAACATCAATTCGCACCAATCAAGGACTGGCTGGGGGCCCCGTCTTCTGTCACTTTGCTCTCAAGGGGACACACCAGAAAACTGGCACAGAGGGATCAGGGTGAATTATTTGACTTAGACGTATGCTGCTGAGGCAATGGAATAAATGCAACTTTCCACTTGCTGCAGAGCAACATGAAGAAGCCAGATGACGAGCAACTCCTGGGTCACAGCTCTGTGGCGTTGGGCAATTCACGTAACCTCTCTGGGATCTAGATGTTTATATATAAAACCAGGGTGTTTAGTTAATAAAGTGGCCAATATGTGGCACTGATGCTGCTACTCGCCTCTCCCTGAGTGTTATTCAGTTATGGTCCTTTCTCTCCAATTGGGTGTTGGCCTCAGAATCCTTCTCAACAGAGCAAGCCAGCGAGTCACTACTGAGCAATCAGAGTTGGCAGGTGGATTGACACCGATTTGCCATCCCTGGGTTGGACAATCTCTAAAGTTCCTTTTCATTCTAACCTGTTAGAGTCTGTGAACATGTAAATCAGGAGCTGGAAAACTGTACTTGCAGGCCACATCTGGCCTTCTGTCTGATTATATAAATAAAGATTTATTAGAACACAGTCAGACCCACTTATTTATGTATTGTCTATGGCTGCTTTCATGCTACAATGGAAAAGTTGAGATAAAGTTGTGATAAAGCCTGTATAGCCTGTAAAGTCTAAAATATTTACTATCACGCCCTTAAGAGAAAACGTTTGCCGTTCCCTGATGTCAGTCTCCCTCCTTCCCTTCAGTCTTGTCTTCCAGGTCGTCAGTGAAACTCCTCTTTGTCCTTGAGCATCCTTAGCAATGCTCCAAGTGCCTGTGAGCCTTTGGCATTCCTAAGCCCAGAGAAGGAGAAAAGCTGGTGGGAAGATACAAGGAGCGAAAATGTTGTGGGACGGGGGCGGAAAGGAGACAGGTGGGAGCTGGGATTCTCAAAAGAAAAGATCCAGGTGCAACCAGAGGAGGGGGTGGAGACTGAAGGGCCACAGTGGGATCTAGAGACCCTGGCTGGCCAGCCATCCAGGTTGGGGGCTGAGTCACCTTTCTTGGCTCTGTGCTTCAAGAACTCTGGCACGGCAGGCTGCCCGCCAGCTTCCATCAGTACTTTGGCATGAAAAGTGCAGGCTTGTGCCTTTGTATTTTTCCTAAAGAAAATAACTGCCTGTTTCTATTCTGTGGACAACCACCGCTGCCTGCCTGGACATTGGCAGGAATGTTAAATTGCACCCTTGACAGCTGGCCCAGGAGCTAGTGACTGGGCGATGCTCCTACGGCAACGTATGCTGAGCTACCACCTCCATTTTCTGCCTGTGGGGTCAAAATCCAGGGCCGCAGCAATGAATGGTGCAGTGAGTCTGCTGTGCTTCTTGGTGGGTGCAGTGAACTCCATACCCTCCTCTCTGCTCTCCCTTCCAGGTCCACCAGGATCCTCTTCCAAGGTCTGTGTGCTTTGCTGCTAATGCCTCACCCCTGAGACCTTCAGGGGCCTGCTCGTGGGCAGTGGGGCTCCTGAGAAGCCCACAGTTGATGACTGGTGGTCAGGAGGACAAAAGCCCAGCAACCCTGCCTCGAGGTGCCATCCCCGCTCCAGAGCACCTTGAAGGATCAGGGGCTGGTGTTTTGCCAAGCTCAGGCACATAAGAGATAGGCAACACCAAGCGCTGACTGATTCAACTTATCACAAGCCACTTGCAGATTCAGACAGTTTATTACCTACAGAGACAGTGCAAAGAGTAAGCCAAAGGTGCCAACTCCCAGGGTCCCCATCCTGCACACCAAAAATGATAACGTCAAAACAAGAGAGACCAGGTGACCGTAATAGGAGCTAGGGGATGCCCTGCGGTCGACGAGCCAGTTCCGGACTGCAGCTGAGTGGGACAGGGCAGGAAGCCCCACACTGCGGCAGCACCCAGGGGACAGGAGGCAAGGGGGAGTCAGCCTGGAGCTCTGCACCCGCTGCCTGCCTCCCTCTTCTGCTCCAGGAGGATCACGAAGCCTTCTGCCAACACTTCGTGTAAGATTCCTGCCGCTGCCCTAACAAACCATCACGAACTTGGTGGAGGTCAGAAGTCTGAAATGGGCTTCTCTGAGCTCAAATCCAGGTGTTGGCAGGGCTGGTTCCATCTGAAGGCTTTAGGGGGGATCCACTTTCTTGGTTTCCAGCCGCCTGCTCTCCTTGGCTCATGCCATCCTCCAACCTCTGCTTCTGCCCACCCATCTCCCCCTCTCTCTGACCCGCCTGCCTCTCTCTTCTACAGCCCTGGTGATTACATTGGGCCCCCTTGGACAATCTGGGACACTCTCCCCTTCTCAAGATCCTTAATTTACTCACATCCGCAAAGTCCTTTTTGCCATAGAAGGTGACATATTCACAGGTTCCATGGATTAGCACACAGACGTCTTGGGGCGGGTATTATTCCGCCCACCGCATTCAGACTGGCCATGGGCCAAGCCTTTTGCCGACTGGCCTACTTGGATACAGGCGAGATCGCCAGGGCACCACAGTGGAGCCAATCCGTGCAGACCTCAGCCAGGACGGACACCTCCTTAGCCCCTTCCCCTCCCTTGTCCCGCTTCTCTCATGCCCTTAGCAGTTTTCCTTGAGGGAACTTCCTTCACAAACATGTGCTCCGAATTTCAGGAACCCACACTCAGCGGGCTCTCCTTGCGTGTCGAAGGAGCACTTAGCGGAGCAGCGGCACGTGCTTCCTCTCCGCGCCTTAGCTGGGATTGCGGACCAGGAGCTCCAGCTGCTCATTTAGTTCCGGAGGAGGCTGGCTGGAATTTCTGAGGCTTCAGGGAAGGCTGACTCTGAGGGAGGGGAGGTTGGGTGGAGGCGCCCTAGACCCCCATGCGGTCTAAAAATAATGTTCAGCAAGGCCTTAGGGAGCCCTGCAGCCAAAGCGGCCCATGAGAGAGCCCCGCATCTCCCAGAATGGGCTTGCCTCAGTATCCCCGCCGTGCTCAGTTGCGGGCTGGAGCAGCCTGCGGGAGGCACGGCCTCCGTGCACATGTGGAGTCACTGCGCGGCCCGAACTTGGAGGTCTGGTGGCCATCGCAGAAGGTATGGTAAACACGTGCAGAATTTCAGCTTCATTCCTGGTAGGCTGGGAGATGCTTGCGAGAATTTAAGCCAGGGGAATGTCGCTGCCGCTGCGGGGGAGTGGGCGGTGCGGGCCCCAGAGGAGGCGGGGAGGCCGTGCAGGGACCAGGGGAAAGAGGAGGGTAGTTGGCCTGCGCCACTGCCACTCCAGTCCTCAGGAGCTCTCAGGGAGTGCTCGTGGGGAACAGAGACCTCACCTTAACGGTGAGCACCTTCTCCTCACCGTGACGGTGCCCTTCATGCTGCACCTCGGGCACGCCCCCCGCCGCCTCCCCAAGTCCCTCCTCATCCCCGGCGTCCGCATTCCTGCTCCCAGCTCTCTTCCTGAAGAAGACATTGACCCCACTTCCCACCACGCTCCTGCACCCCTTATTAGAAGTGTAGACACTGAATCAGGAACTCAGGTTGGGGAGGGTGTCAGCAATTTGTGTTTTAATAAACCCCCCCAGGGGATCCTGAAGGGACTCGAGTTTGAGAACCCCTTTTGTACACGCACTGGAACCATATGGGTAATTCTCAAAAAAAAAAAAAAAGAAAAATTTCAACCCACGCCAATCAAATCAGGATCTGCGGGGTGGGACCCGGCTTCAGTGCGTTTGTGAACCTCTCAGTGATTCCCACGTGCCTCGCAGATTGAGACCTGCTGCACCTGTTAGGACGTGGCCTGTGCGTGAGGCCCGCACAGAATCCACTCAGGAAACATCCTTCGAGCCCCAACAGTATGTCACTGTCAGTGAGCTCAGCGTCAGGAGAGCCATGACAATGTAGGGCTCGTGTCTGACGGGGGTTCCAGCACGTGAGCAAGGGGTCGCGGTGCTGCGGGCGTTCCCATGTGTGGGGAAGAGAAACAAGACCCAGGACAGGTTTTTAAGAGAACCATTAAAAGCTGCGGAAGTTACTACGCCTGAGAAATCAGCATCCTCACATCCTGCCTCCCACTCTGTCAGCCTGACCCTGGGGGCTGGCGATGGGTCTGGGGGCTGTCTGGATGACCCCAAACCGTGAACCTGGATGTGGTGCTCTGGTTCCTAACCTTCAATCACACTGTGCCCTGACCCTTGCAGGTTGGATTGTCTGGAAAATGGGCCGCCTTTGAAGAGTAGGGGAGTGGGGGAGACGGTCAGGATTGTGCTGTCGTGCCCACTGGAGGGGAAGCCCTGTGCCACTGGGCAGAGTGGGGAGTGTGGTGGGTGGCCGAAGTCTGCAGGGGGGTTTAGGCTGTGGCCACTCACGTCTCTAGGCTGCCAAGAGGTTGCTGTGGTCCTCTCTCAATTTCTGGAGGCGGAGTTCAAGGTAGGCTCTTGGTCCAAGCTCCACCATTAGGAAAACGTATCTATATCTGGAAGAATGAGGGTAATGAGTGGAGGACTCTTGGATGCTATGATTTCATGGGGAAGCCCAACCGGGTGTGCATTCTTGGAAAAAGAAGTGACTTGAGGCAGAATACTCGTTTGGGTTTTAGCAACATCAGTATGAAAAGAGGTGATTTGAATTCTTTCTTGTACATGTGCTCAGAGCCATTGGGAAATCTACCCCTTCTGGCTTCCAGGTTGCATACGGGGTTAGCAGGGGCTGGCTTGGGCTAGGTCACACGGGCCTCCTGTGGATGTGGACAGGCCGGGGCTTGGGGGGCACTCTGAAGGGAGGGGAGTTGGCGAGGGTGGGAGGCCTCTCCTGTGAATTCTGGTGGGTATCTTAGTTGGATTCCTCGAAAGCAGAGCTGAGCAAGGACTTAGATGCAGGTGGTTTATCTGGGTGGGGATCCCAGCAGGCAGGCGTGTGGTGTGGGGAGGGACAGAAAGAAAGGAGGGAAGATTTTTCATTGAGAGGCTTCATGAGGTGGGCATGGGGGGCTCTATCCACAGAGGAACCGTGTAGACTTATCCCCCTGGAGGAGTGTCGCCTCCTAGAATTGCCTCTGCGCGTGGACTTTGCTGCCTCTCAAGGCTTCAGGAAAAGCCCCAAGACAGGAGAGGTGACCCAGCGTAGCTAAGAAGGGATGTTGGCAACACATGTGGACTGACCACAGCCCGGGGGGGTCAGTTGAAGTCAGGGGGGCTGAAGAGAGGTGGCCTGGTCCCCAGAGGCATCAGCCATGAAGGTCAGGATCACTGGTTCTGACTCAGATAGGCCCAAGACCAAATGTTAGCAGTGCCATGTTACCTGTGCAGCTTTGGGCAATTTTTCACCTGTTGAAACCTCAGTTTCCCCACCTGTAAAATGAGTTGATATCACTGCTTCTTTCATGGGATTGACGTGAAGAGTCAAGGAAGGTATCCAGACAATTGTACATGTCCCTGCAAAAGAATGAAGTTGGACCCCTACCTCATACCATGCATAAAACATTTATTCAAAATGGACCAATCATAAGACTCTCAGAAGAAAACACATGAGAAATCTTTGTGACCTTGGATTTGACAACAGATTCTTAGATAAGACATGAAAAACACATTCAATAAAAGAAAAACTAGATAAAATGGACTTCATCAAAATTAAACACTTTTGTACATCAAAGGATATTATGTAGAAAGTGAAAAGACAACCTGCAGCATGGGAGAGAGTATTTGTAAATAGTATATGTAATAAGACTCTGGTATCCAGAATATATAAAGAACGCTTATAACTCAACAACAAAAGGACAAACATCCTGCTTTTGAAAAGGACTTGGGTAAAGGAATCAAATAGACATTTCTCTGAAGAAGACATACAGATGGCCAAGAAGCACATGAAAAGATGCAGAACATTGCTAGTAACTAGGGAAATGCAAATCAAAACCACAATAAGTTACCACTTCATACCCACTACGATGATGTCAAAAAAAAAAAAAATCCAGAAAATAACAAATGTTGGTGGGGATGTGGAGAAATTGGATCCCTTATATACTGCTAGTGGAAATATAAAATGGTTCAGCCTCAGTGGATAATAGCTTGATGTTCCTCAAAAAGTTAAACAGAATTACACATGGCCCAGTGATTGCAACCTTAGGTATATACTCAAAAGAATTGAAAATTGGTACTCAAAAAAATACACCCACATATACATTCACAGCAGCACGGTTCACAATCGTTAAAAGGTGGGAACAGCTCAAATGTTCATCAATAGATGAATGGATAAACAAATTATGGTGTATCTATAAATGGAATATTATTCAACCATCAAAAGGAATGAAGTACTGATATATGCTAACATAGATGAACCTTGGAAACAGGATGCTTAGTCGAAGAAGCCAGATATATATCATATGACTTCATTTGTATAGAATAGTGAGATTAGGTCAAATCCACAGGGATGGAAGACAAATTGGTGGTTTCTAGGGGCTGGGAGAGGGGGAATGGGGAATAAATACTTAATGGCTCCAGGGTTCTAACCATCCCTAACTTGCCTGGAAAGCACATGGAATTGCAGAGCACTGAGCCCTGTGAAAACGTAAGGGATAGGGTGGGGGTGGTGATGGTGTCTGGAAGGGGGAGGGCTTTCAGAGGGCAGCATCCTAATAAAGGAGACCACCTGGCAGGCTGGCATTTCTGAAAGAGCAAGTGGCAGCTCCCACAATCCCAGGGTCCAGAAGTCAGGGGAAATAGAAACTAGCACAAATGACCTTCATGTTGGGTCTTTTGGGCAGACAAAACTGACTCCATAACATCACCATTGGTGGGTTTTTTCACAGACCTAGGAGGGGCTGTGAGAAGCTCACAGGAGAAGGGGAGGAGAGGGTCCCTTCAGTGTTCAGGCTGTGCCCTTTCCCACATTCCCCATGCCAATTTCCGCCACATGCTGTCTCCTCCTGTCTGCAGACATCTCTGTATCCTTTGGAGGATGGCATTGCTTTGTACATTTTTTTTTCTGGAATTTTCCACCATGAAGGTTCCAGCACCCCAGGGTCTGGCATCCTGTAGAGGCTAGGTCTCTGCCCTTCTCTCAGTGGTATGGAGCCACAGGCCATGTGCCCAGCTCTGTTTGGAAATATTGCTGGCCACTTTTCAAGGCTGCCCCAGACATCCACCCAGCCATCCCCAGCCATGAGGTAAGCGGCAGCCAATGATGGAAAAAGAGGCTCAGACAAAACTTAACTACTTGTCCAAGGTCAGCCAGGAAGCCTACGGTAGCCTTGAGTCTGGGACGCAGAAAACGGATCTCCCCAGCTAAGCCCCAGCGTAATGATCTAAGCCCACACACTTCCAGAGAAAGGGGAAAAGGAAGTTATTGCTCCTTTCTGTCCGCAGGGAAATAACCCGAGGACGCTGGCAGCATCTGTGGCGCAAGGAGATGGCCCAGCAAGGAGATGGCAGCTGCTCTATCACGACTGGGTGGGCAATGTCGTCTGACCAGGCCTGGGCTCTGCTGTCAGGAACAGACCCTGAGAACTTCTGTCCTGAGCCCCAGGGCCTCGTGAATCAGCTGAGAAGGCTGGATTACTCCTCACCGGATGCCCATTTCAATTCCAAGTCAGGGCGGGCCGTGCGTTTGGAAGAAGAAGAGGAAAGGGAGGATGGGAGGCGGGAGAGGAGGAGGCCTCCCGACTGAGCGATGCCAGCCTTGGCCATGGGGCCGCACTGAGCTGAGGAGGAAGGCTGCACGTGTACTCGTGTCGTATGAGGGAGGGAGGGTGCGTGATATAAAAAAACCCCGCAGGACTAACAAGACAGTGTCCTGCAGTTAGGAAAATAAAATTTTAGAGTTTTGAGTGTGAGGAAGCAACAAGCACACATACATTAAGGTATAGAAGGTAGAACTGACTATAAATTGTAAAGCTACAATAGGAGATTCTAAGGAAAATTGTAAGATGCTGAGATCCCAGGCTTCCGAGTTATGTATCAGCTGTCAGCTCTCCTCTGCCGCTAGGAAACATAGCAAGAGAGTTTGAGAAGCACCCATCTAGTCCAATGGTGTTCTGGAACTAACTCTCCAAAAAAAAAAAAAAAAAAAAAAAAGATTCTTGTTTGTAGTGTAGCCAATTTCCATGGTGTAAATACTTCTTCCATGGCTAACTCCTACAGATTAATGTGACATCACTGAGCATGGAGTTGGGAAGAAATGACCACAATCCATTCTCATGGCCAGTGTAAGCCAGCCCCATCATACCGCTGATTCTGTCCCAAACCCTTTGATTTATAGCTAGAAGGACAGAGGCCCAGAGGGACAATGTGACCACCCCAAGGTCACATGGGGAATCAGTGGCAAAGCCAAGCTCCTAAACCAATGCCCTATCCTTTATCCTATGCCGTCATTTATTGTTTGTTTTATTTGCCCTGCTCTGGAATAGGCGAGGCTTGTTCTAATCTCGGAGTCTTCCTGTCATATCTTCAAATTGTGCATAGGTGCATGTGCACACGGGCACGTGTGTGCGTGTGTGTGTGTGTGTATGTGTGTGTACTCGTACCTCTTTTAGCCCTTTCACGTGACTGTCCCTGTCAGTCACCCATGCTCCACCTGCCCAAAGCTGGCCGCTCTGTATCCTTTCCCGTGTCAGTTCACACGTCGCCTCCTCAAAGAGGGCTTCCTTGGACTCCCTGCACATCCAGTCACTCCCTGTCAGAGCCGTGTGCATTTTCTTCCTGGCACTTAGTGTCTAAAATCATCTCAATTATTTGCTTGTTGCTATCTCCTCCCTAAAGAGCTATCTCTATGCGAGCAGGGCCTGTGTCGTATTAGCTATGATATCAGCTCCTCGGATGGGCTGGCATCTTTTCCTTTATTTGCCCAAGAGTTGTTGAGCACCTACCATGTGCCGGGCACCACTTTGGCGGCACCTGGCTCCCAAGAGAAGCTGGGTCCTGCTTCTCTAGAAGGGCGTGCGTTTAGAGTTTCTGTCCGTGGCTGTGTACGAGGCGTGGGTCTGCACTGCCTGATTCAGGAACGGGGCAGAACAGAGAGAGGAAACAGACTCGGGAGACGCCGGCACTGGTGCGGAGGTGCCTCGGGCTGGTTACCTGGAGTTCCAATTATCTATTGCTGCAAAGCAAATCACTCCCAACGCCTCGTGGCTTAAAACACAGCATTGTATTATTTTATTTATTTTTAATATTATCTCTTGCTGTTCTGGAAAATGTAATCTGCCACACTGAGTCTGTCAATTTCAGCTTCTCCGCAGAATTATTGTGAGAATCATATGTATGTGTGAAAATTAAAATTTTAAAAAACGGACTAAACCCGTGAGCTGGTTATCTGACATGCAGAAGGCCCCAGAGGGAGGTCACCTCTTTCCTTTCACATCCAAAGGCTGTTAGCTTTTGTTTCATTTTTTAACTGTTCACAAAGACCTTAGAATAAAGGATTTTTTAGGCAGTAATCTCCAAGTTTGTTTGTTTTTTAAAAATCAGATTTATAAGATATAATTTACAGACAGTAAAAGTCAGTGGTTTAGTGACTATGGGTTTTTATGTCAATGAGTTTTCACAAATATCTACGGTCATGTAGCCACCACCACTGTTGGGATATGGAACATTCCAATTATCCCAAAACGCCACGACCCTTTGTGATCAACCCTTCCTTCCCCAGCTCCTGGCAACCACTGAGCTCTTTTCTGTCCCCATAGTTTTGTCTTTTCTAGAATGTCATATGGATGAAGTCACACAGTCTGTAACCTGTTGGGTCTGGCTGCAGCTGAGATTTAGCACTATGCAGCTGAGATTCAGCTATGTTGTTGCGTGCAACACTCGTTCAGTCCTTTATATCACTGAGTGGTGTTTCGTGGAGCGGCTGTCCTGAGCTTTATCCATCCCAAGCTTGCTTTTCAGTTGTGGAACTCTTCAGATGATATTCGGTGTGGAACTTCAAAACATAAGACAGTTGAGAATCGAGATCTGGTGAGGCCGGGAGAGACGGGTGGGGAACCACAGCCCCCATCACAGCCCAACAAGCCGTTATGAGGAATCCGGGGGCTTTGCTGGAATGCAGCTTGCAGAGCCCAGCTCCAGTGCTTGTGAATAACCCAGCTGTTCTCTGGCCTCTCTCAAATTTTGAGGCCTCTGAGGGTTTTAGTTTCCTGGAAGTTGTTTTCCATCATTCCATGGGATGGAGCTCAGTGAGTGAGGGAGTGTGGGGTGGTAGGAGGACTCGGGCTTGGAGGTCGGGTCTGCCGTGACCTTCACATGACCATGGGAAGATTCTGGCCCCCTCTGGGTCTCTATTTATCCATCTGCAAAATGGGGGTTGCATTAAACTAGACACATATGGGGAACTCCAAGTATGTAATAGAGAGAAGTTGAGGACACTGATTCTAGAACCCCAAGGCCCCCACTTCACTCCGTCCAGCTGTGAGGAGGACTCTATCTTGTCACCCCTAGAGCCACCATCCTGTCTAGCCATGCTGGACCCAATGGAGGGCAGAGGTGAGTGGCAAACAGAATGCAGGGTGTGTGTGGAGAGCCTATTTTTGCCTTCTCTGACCACTTAGAAATGGACCTGCTCCTTGGCCCCGCCCACTTCTGGCAGGGCTCCTGGAGATCATCTTATTTATTGAGTCCGGGAATCGCGATTCCTTCTTCATGCCAACAGCCCACTATGCTACTGATGCCTGAGGCTTGCCAGGGTAACACCAGCCCCTCCTCAGCACTTGGCACAGTCTCTAACTTCTGGATTTCTGTTCTTGGTCCTGGTCAGGGAAGTGTGGTGAATATGAAACATGGGCATCTAGTAAGGGTGATAGTGTTCTTGCTGGAATAAATAATTAATAATGACACTGTACAATTTAATATCCAGGAGTATCATTCTCTCAAAAGCCCAGGGACTATCACATTCACATCATGTTCTGAGAGAAGGGACATTTAACTTGATCTCAGACTTTGCTCATTCGATACTTCTGGGATATCTCCGAAAAATACTTCCCAGGCACCATGCTTGACATACTTGGGCTGAGGACTGCCTTCCACAAACTCTTCACCTATTGTCACCCAACTACTGATGATGACACAATGGTCATTATACTTCCAGGTTGTTCAGGTAAGAAAAATGGCCCCTTCTCTCCCTGGCTCCCATACCCTACCCAGCCCTTCTCCAGATTCAAGAGCTGCAGCCTGGTGAACTCCATTCAGTAGGAGCTGGTCTTCCACTTGCCCGCCCTGGGGTCCCAGAGTGAGCAGGACCCGTGCTGCCTTGGGCTGGCCTCAGTGGGTGAACGCCTGACCTCCTCATGCACCAGGTTCGGCACGGTCCCCGGGATCTCTGCAGCAGGTGAGAGGTTTCCACTGCTGCAGAGACATCTGCCCATGCAAAACAAGTCCAGACGACCCTTCTAGGGCTCCTTTCTGGGAAGGGCCCTATGATCAAGGCTCACGAAGAAGCATGAAGAAAACACTCCAAGTGAATAAGAGATGCAGCAATTCCAACAAGCACCAAGAACCCGCCTGAAAAGTTGCTTCCATTTCCCTTGGTTATCCTTAGATGTGTGTGCTATCATTTAGCACAGGCTGTTCCCTCTGCTGTTCCCTCCATGAGGCAGGGATCTTTGTTTTGTTCATCCATCTGTCCTGAATGCCTAGAATGGTGTCTGGGAAATTGCAGGATGTTGGATGAACCAATGAGCAATGGAAACGACACTGAGATCTGAAGACGGGTGTCTGAATCTATTAATATATCTGTTGCTTAGTAGCTTTGTCACTTTTACACACCCCATTTGGCCTGTCTGAGCCTCAGTTTCCTCATCTGGGAAATGGAAATGATGGTGTTCCTACTTCACAAGGTTCTAGTAGCCACAGTAAAATAAATAAAAAGAAATAGGGGTGTATTAGTTTCCCAGGGCTGCTGAAACAATGTACAACAAACTAGGTGGCTTAAAATCATTTATTTTCTCACCATTCTGAAGACTGGAAGTTCAGAATCAAGGTGTCAGCAGGGCCGTGTTCTGTCTGATGCCTGTACGGGAGGATCCTTCTTCACCTCCTCTAACAGCTGGTGTTTGCTGGTGACTGTTGGTGCACGTTGGCTCCAGTGCATCATCCAATCTCTGCCTCTGTATCACGTGGCTGTCTTTCTGCCGTATGCCTCTGTCTCCCCCGTTTTATAAAGACACCAGTCACGTCTGATTAAGGGCCCACCCTCTTCTAGCATTACCTCATCTCAACCAATTACAACCACAACAACCCTATTTCCAAAGAAGCCAACACTCAGAGGCACTGGAGGTTAGGACCCCAAAATATCTTTTGGGGTCTACTGTTGACCCCATAACAAGGTGAGATCAATTTTAATAACACATTTTGTTTAACCCAATCTATCTAAAATACTGTCAATTCAACAGGTAATTGACATAAAACATTTTTGTGACGTTTTTATCTTTTTTCCTTCTAAGTGTTGAAGTTGGCATGTGCTGTTCCCTCACAGCACGTGGCAGTCAGCCTAGCTCTGTCTCAGAGGCCCAGTGGTCACATGTGGCTGGTGGCTTCCAGACGGTGTGGGTGTCGATGGAGTTAGTACAGCCGAGCAAAGGAGCACAAGCTAAGTCCAGTGAACGGCAGCCCAAAGAGCAACTGCAAAGTATTACAGATACTTCGAATCTCAGACTCTAGGCACCCTGCACGCCCCACGGCAGTGTCTCTGCCTACCCTCCCCGTACCCAGGCATTTCCTCTGGGGTCCGGGGCAGTGTAAATATCCCGCCAATTAGATGTGACCTGTAGTTAGTTATTTAAAAACATGTCTGGAAAGTGCAACTGCAGAGTCAGCAGACTTATGACTTCACTAGGGGCACAGAGCCAGTGGGGCGAGCACACACCCCACCCAGGTCTCCTACGGCCTCCTTCAGGGGCTGGGTGTGGGAAGGCACCCTGTGCCCCTAGCAGCACCTGTGCTTCTCTCATGCCCAGCCTCCCTTCCTGGCGCCCACCCACCCCATGCGCAATGTCAACAGCTCATCCTTGCCAGCCGTACTGCCCACCCCGCCTGCCTCAGATGCCAGGGGCCATCTTTAAGTCCGGATCCCAGACATGCAAGTTCAAGACCACCAAGAGACCTTGGTCCCACCCTCCAAGGAGGCCATACCCCCCTCACCTCCGCTGTCAGAGGATTGGATCCTCCAGCCTGAAACCTGAGAATGTGCCCTGAGGCCCATTATCCCTTAGACGCCTCTGCCAAGTACATCAGCGCTCCAGCTCCTTCCAGTGAGTCGCTCTACGATTTACTGGCCCCCTGTAGGATGCCTGGGCCTTACGGGCTGGAGCAGGAGGCACATGGGCTTCTGCCGCATTTCTAAAGCTTGAGCAGTGAGCTTCCCTCCCCTACAGAACTGGGCCGGAATCCCAGCCCCTCCAGGCACGCGAGGCTCTGTCCACGGGGCTGCATTTCCAGCCTTCATTTCTGCTTTTGACACTCTTTACCACGTCCCCGTGGCCTCACATTCTCCTTTACCCTGGAATCCCGGCTGCTTTTCTCAATTTGGCAGCCATAGCCCTCCTATCCCAAACCCTCGCCGGTTGATGCATTAATACTTCCTGGTACGTCGAGGCAAGGGGCCTGGCCCGAGAGGCCCAAGTTCAGCTTGGCTCCAGGCATGGAATGTCCAAGAGAAGTCTTGCTTTTGGAGACGGGGCCCCAGGAGTGGCCCCTGAAGTAAAGATTCAAAGGCAAGTCGTTTATTTGGAAGGTGGCCCCAGGAGGCATTGACAGGGACGGGACAGGAAAGGACAGAGCCGACACAGGCGTGCGGGGAAGCAGGTCCCCAGTGCAGGCAGGAAACTCTGGGAGGCTGGAGCGGCCTCTCAGAGTCACTCCTGGAGGGGAGGGAGCTGAGGTGAGGGTTGGGGAGTGGAGGCTGACTCCCCTGGCCCCTCCAGCATGCCCTGCCCAAGGGCATGCATGGGGCAGAGCGGTCTTGTGAGGCTTCCAAGAAAGCTTTATGCAGAGAAGGGCAGGCCCTGGCGGGTGGGATGTGGGCAGGGTACCCACGCTGACACAGCCCCCTTCCATTCAACAAACGTGGGTGCACATCTCTGGGGCCGGCCCCAGTGCTAGTGGCGGGGCTATGGCGGTAGCAGGACAGAGGGCAACCGCAGGACCGCTCTGAGAAGGACGCTGGAGGAGCAGCCAGGGAAGGCTTCCCGGAGGAAGAGATGTGGGCTGACGGTGGAGGGCAGGCTGGGAGCAGTGGTGGGCAGTTGCACAGGTTGGTTGGTGCGCTGGGAAGTGTGCTATTCTTGGTAGGGGAAATGACAAAGGCGGGGGAGGGCACGCGGACTTACATAGGGATCTGAAGTGGGCTCTCAGGGAGAATGAGATGGGGAGAGGAAGAGGGAGGGTGTGGCCAGAGGCAGGGCTGCAGTCAGCTCTGGAAGGGGCCTGCAAACCCTTCTAAGGAGCCGCGCTTTTATCCTGAGGGTGAAGACAAGACATTGCAAAGTGTCCCTCTTGGGAGTGGCCTGCCCACATTCATGTCTTGGAAAGGTCTTTCTAGCAGCCATATAAACAGAGGTTTGGGTGGGGCTGGGTGCCAGAGGGACAGTGGGGGTGCCCAGCAGGGGCTGGAGGTGATGTCGGCTTGACTGGGAGGGTGGCAGGGCGGGTGGAGAGAAAAGGCCTCCCGCCTCTTGAAAGCGTTTAGGGAATCGCCAACAGGACAAGAAAAGCAGGCAGCTCTGGGCTTCCTCTTCCCCTTTTCCAGACTTTATTTTTACGTTTGTACTTTCAACTTGGTGTTAACTTCTTAACTGGCCTATAACTTGCGGTCAAGTGCATGAATTTTAAGTGGGCAGTTTGCTGGATGTTTGGGCATTTCCAGCTTTCAATGGGGTCCCTCGAGCTGCCCCCCAGACTAGCCACCGTGCTGACCCCATCCTTGCAGGGCAGTCCTGCGGGTCCCTGAACTTCACAGGAAGCAATCCCGCGGTGCGCTTCCTTTGCTCAACACGGTGTCCTGAGGTCCCTCTACGCTGCTGTGCATGATGGCAGTTTATTCTTTTTCTTATTCTATTGTGTTTCATTGTATGAACAGACACACGTTATTTATATATCCTCCTGCCAATGGGTATTTGGCGTGTTTCCAGCTGGGGCTGTAACGAATAATAGCGCTGCTATGATTATTCTCGTACGTGTCTTAAGATGCTTACACGCAGCATAAGCACTCTTTTTTGTCAGCCATTCACCCAGGAATAGAATTTCCAGGCTTTGTTTTTAGGACATCCTCTTCCACCTTCCCCCCCATTCTTAGGCAAAAGGAAAGGTTTTGGGGGCGGTGGGGGGGCCTCCTGACACCGAATGTGCTCCCGCAGCTGGGCAGTCACCCGCCAGCAGGGCGCAGAGTGTGTCCCCGAGTCCAGATGCCCACTCATCGTCTGCAGGTGGACACAGTGTCCCGCTGACGTGAAAACAGCACTCTCTTGTTCTTTCAAGGATCTACCTTCCTTTTGGCTTTTTTTCTTTTTTTGGTAACAGTCTTGAAAGAGACTCTTACGGGAAAGAACAGAAAGCAAAGACTTCTGTTTTTGATTCATGAAATGGTTTCCCCAGGGATGATTCCACCAAAACCTCCTAATTCAATGTCGCTCAGAGGGGTCTGTGGACATTCGTGTCCAGGCATATTAATAGCAGTGACTTGAAACACGCTTCGTTCATCAAAGAAGTTTGGGGAACACCCTGGTGAACAAAACGAGGCAGGTTTTCTTACTCAGGACTTGTCAGAGCCCAGGTGAATCTCCAAGACGCCCCTGAAAGCCACTTTTCTCTCAGCAGAGTGTTTTGTGGGCTGAGTGGTCTGAAGAACTCACACTGGCAACATCTGCGAAAAGGGACATGATGATGTATTTTAGGGACATTTGTTGTTTTAGCCCCTGGGGCTTGGGTCCAGTGGGGCATCTTTCTCTTGTTGGACCTCCTATGCCAGCAGTGCAGCCCTGGGTCCCCTCTTGTGTCTGGCTCCACCTGACTCTGAGCATTGAGCTGACTTGTCCAAGTTCATAGAAACCAAGTTCACATAAAACCAGGCCTCTGGGCCAGGCACGGTGGCTCACGCCTGTAATCCTAGCACTCTGGGAGGCCGAGGCGGGAGGATTGTTTGAGCTCAGGAGTTCGAGACCAGCCTGAGCAAGAGCGAGACCCCGTCTCTACCAAAAATAGAAAGACAGCTAAAAATATATAGAAAAAATTAGCCGGGCATGGTGGCGTATGCCTGTAGTCCCAGCTACTTGGGAGGCTGAGGCAGAAGGATCGCTTGAGCCCAGGAGTCTGAGGTTGCTGTGAGCTAGGCTGATGCCACGGCACTCACTCTAGCCCGGGCAACAAAGTGAGACTCTGTCTCAAAAAAAACCCAAAAAACCAGGCCTCTGGAGAGTTCCCCGGAGCTTCCGGGGACCCAGATGCCTATATAAATGGTGGCGGGTTTCGTATCTGCACTTGCTGCTCCCTCTGGCCCTTCCCCAGAAATCTGCAAAGCCCACAGCCTCAGCTCCTCCGGCCTTGACAATCCCTGCCAGGAGCCCCCGACCACCCCAAAGGCTGAGCACACCCCCCACCACTTCCTACCAACTCTCCTGCTGTTTCCCTTCCTTGGCCCTGTTTTGGAAGTCACATACTACATCTGCTGCTTATCTAACCTGTTGGTGGTTGACTCCCCCCCACCCCTCCCTCCACCTCCAGATAGAAGGTGAGCCCCACTAGGACAGGGAATTTTATCTGTCTCATTCTGCTGTATCCCCAGAGTCTAGAACACATAGTAGGTGCTCAGCAAATACATCCTGAATGAATGAAGGTGTGTCTGCTGCACTCTGTGAGAATGCTTTCTTCTAATTTTAATGTTTCTGCCTAGAGGAGGTGCCGTTGCCAGGCTCATTTGGACAGGTGGGGACCACGCTTGGCTTTACTGGAGAGTGACTTATCAGTTACACGCTCTGAGGCAGGCTCTGGGCTGGGAGTGGATACAGGATTCCAAAACCCATTGTGAACATAACCACACCATGGTTAGTGCATTCCTTGTAGAAAACAGGGCTCTTCTTTTCTTTCTCTTTATTGACATGATATTTTAAAAAAATACATACATATAGTCAAATAAATAAGATATACAAAGTGAAGTTTCTTTTTCACTTCCAACCCCTATGTTCCATTTCTCCTCCCCAGAGGCAACCCCTGGTGAATTTCTTGTTTATCCTTCCAGAGGTATTTCATGCATTTACAAGCATTTTTTTTCTCTTTTTTTCACAAGGGCTAATACATCTGTACATGCTCTCCAGCATGTTGCTTCTTTCACTGAACAATATGTCTTGGAGGCACTTCCATCTCGGAGCATAAAGAGCTCTCTTTGAAAAGGCCACAGAATATTCCATTAGGTAGATGTAATGGACTTAACCCACCCATATTCGTGGATATGAAGGTTGAATTGCAGTTATTGCAAGCAGCGACAGCATGGATATACTAGGAAGGAAGGAAGGGAGAAAGAAAGGAAGGGAGGGGTAGAGAGAGGGGAGAGAGGGAGGGAGGGAGATAAAGAGAAAGGAAGAAAGAAAAAGAAAAGAAAGAAAGAAAGAAAGAAAGAGGGAGAGGGAGGGAAGAGAGGGAGGAAGGGAAGAGAGAGAGGGAGGGAAAAAGGGAGACTAATCCACTAATATGGTTTGGGAATTTATTAGACAAATATTTATTGGTGCAGATTTTAAGTGCCAGACACACTGTTAAACTCTATAAAGCTCTTGCCCTTGAAGCCAGTCTAACAATGAATCTCAAAGCCCTGCTGCTTTTTCTTCTCCGTAGAAATTCTTTGCGGCGTGGAGAAGAGGGCTCTGCTTTTTGTGCATGGCTGGGCTTTACGCGGCAGGGCTCAACCACAGGCACAGGGGCTGTCACTCTCCCAAATATGCACTTGGGCAGGCTGAGGGTTATGAGTTTGTCATGATATATTTAGAATGAGCCCTCTCATGGTGCCCCGAGCCAGAGAGTAAATAGCTGCTTACATGGGCATTTAATGCGAACATAGAAAGAGGCTGTAATTGCAGAGCTCAGGAAATGCTGCACTTGAGAACTTTTCTAAAATGACATGCTATTTGACCCAATATTTTCCAGAATGCAGAGACTTCTTTGATCTCTGAGGCAAGCCACCCTTGCACAATGACTGGTTCACAGTGACACTCCGGATGAACACGCCTGGCTGTGGGCAGAGCTGGGAGAATGTGGGCTGAGACTTGGTTGACCGGATCTCGAGTTGGATTCTCCCAGAGGCAGAGAAGGATGGAGTCCAAGTGGATTATTTGGAAAGCAATTCCTGGAAACAACCTTGAGGGATCTGGGAAGGCAGGCAAGGGTGGGAACAGAGCTTGTTCAGAGTGTCGATGAGCAGGTCCCACCATGGGCAACTGGGGCTGTGCCGAGAGGCTTCAGCGCTGCCCACCTGAGGTGTGTGGAAGCTGGGTGATTTATTACACCAACATCCACCTGTCGCTGGTTGAAGGCCCCTTGAGAGGGAGTTGGGGAGTTGAGTCTCCAGCCTGCCCTACATGACGCTGGGAAGAGAAGCTGTTGGATTGGCCTCTATGGGATTTTTATGGAAAATCTCTCAACTGGTCAGTGTTGGCAAATGGTCTCCAAATTATCTAAATGCTATGAGAGCCAAACAAAACCAGTTGAACCTCCAGATGCAGCTTGTGGGCTTCCAGGTTGCTGTTCTTCTGGGAGTAGGGCAAGACCCTGCCACCTTTTCTGCAAGGGCTCCCTCCCACCTGTCCAGCTGGGAGATCTCCTGATGCGTCACGGTCTGAAGAACCAGAGAGCTCTGAGTGGCTGATGGTTCGCTAACGCTTCCTAAGATGACATGCCGGTGTCCATCTGCCCCTCTCCACCTCCACCTGAGGAAACATCCTAGTTCCTCCATTTGAACTGGAACTATTTGACATTTGTGAGACTGGAGCAAAATTGAAGCATTCTTTGAATTGGACTAAAATACCCTTTTGTGCAAGTCTCTGGCTGAGGGTAATAACAAGGTTAACCTTATGATTACCAGGAACAGTAGTTGTTAACAGGTTGTGAGTTAGATTGCATCAAGAGACCCCCCCAACCCCTACCCCCAACCTCACCCCTCAAAATACTTCACCTCCCAATTTCCCTACTGGGCAGATGGTGCCCCAAATGCCATCATCTAAGTCAGAGAGAGCTGACAATTTAGACCTCGTCATTTGCTCATACCTCAGTGTAAATGAGTTTTTCAGATTAAAACGTCATTGCTTTTTACTGAAATCTTTACGTATAAAATGAAATGATGGTTGGGATTTGTTTCAAAGTAACAGAAGGTGCAAAGTGGGTCTGGTGTAGGTGCGATAAGATTGGTCATGAATCAATAATAATTGAATTGGGTCCCAATAGTTGTATGTTATTTTTATATATGTTTAACATTTTCTGTAACGAAATTTTGGGGGGAAAACTTTGAAAGTTATTTTTGTCAATGAGTGAATCAAATGTGAACATCAGAGTAAGAGCAGACTGAGTGACGTGATGAAGTTATGGAATACCTCAGAGTACATTTTGGAAACAAAGTCACAGGACACCTCTTCCTGCACATTTTACTCTGGAGACTAAAGTAATGTTAACCTTGATTTTGGAGGTAGTTCTGAACTCTAGAAGAGAAGTTAGATTTCTGTATTGGGTTGTCAGCAAGTGTTTTTGAGTAACTGTTGGTGAAAATTAACTTCAAAGAAAATTTGGATGTGGTTCTAGAATCGCATGGGAAACAAAATGACTTGAAGGCTGTCATATCAGATCTCAGGAGCTATATGTGTGCATCTCTTCTCAATTCCGTTTCCGTCACCTGAGGTCTATAGCTTGAAATTTGCCATGGGAGGAGTATATACACCATAGAAATTGGCAACTGCTACAAATAAGGTTTTTTTTTGGTTTTTTTGAGAGCTGGTTGTTACACATGTACCAGCACACCACAACCATGTGGTCTTCTCTGTCTTGGGATGGCCACAAATACAGAGCCCTGGGGCCATGAGGGTACAGAGACGGCTACTGTCTTAAATGTCTGTGAACATGCTCTGGAAACAGATTGCTGTCAACACTGGTCAAAGCATCGGCAAAGGTAAGATTGACAGGGAAGGGGCTACAGCAACAGATTGCTTTTATTTCAAAAGCTAATGGTGTTCAAATGTGCCCAGCACAGATGTGGCCCATGGTGGCTACCTAGTTCATGTCAATAAACCTTTGTCGAGCAATACTGGGGAACTGGGGAACGGGGCGACTGGGGCAGGTTCTGAGGGGAGGCGATGTATGTGAAAAGGATGGAAATTAGCTTCATTTGGAGTGCTGTGTTGAGAAGGATTCTGAGGCTGGTCTGGACTTGGCAGGATGGGGGGCAGCCATCTCCTGGTGATGTCTGCCACGTGTGCACCAGGCATTTGCCACCCTTGATTGAGTCCTACGTGCCAGACCCTGGAAAATGTATCTCTCTTGCTCTCAAGTAGCTTAAAATCTTCTGACCAATAAATGTTTGTTCCCTTCTTTTTCATTTGTTCACTCATTGATCCATCCATTCTTCTTAGGCTACTCTGAATGATTTATCAGCAAATTTCCTGAAAGGAAAGTTTAAGGCCACCGGATATAACTTTAAAATCTGCTGTTTTGGGCTGTTTATTAACCACTTCCCCTTTGCCTTGGAAATAGCCCCTGGTTTCCTTTGGGGGACCCTCCTCCTCCCCTCTTAGAGCACCCTCTGATTCCAGGGTGACCACGGTGATTGGTTCAGATTGACTAGGTGTCCTGTGACTTTGTTCACAAAATTTACTCTGAGGTGTACACCTTCAGCACGTCATTCAGTTCTGCTCTTGTTCTGATGTTCACATTTAATCCACTCATTGACCAACTGATTTCCTTAGTCAGGTTACGCTAAGGAAAGCCACGCCTGGGAATTGCTTTGGAAAGAGCCCCTTCTCTTTTTACTGAGATTAATAGGTAAGATATATGCTGGTACTATTGGTGGCCATGCCTTCCTGTTGTATGGAGAAAACTAGCTTGAAAGCATAGCCAAAAGACAGAAAAGCAGTGAAAAATGAAGAGAGTAATGAAGAGCCCTGTGATATTTTTGAGCATCCAAAAAATGAAGAACCCTGTGATATTTTTGAGCATCTGAAGCCTGCCATTCCTGAAGCCAATACCCCTAGACTTCCCAGGTACATAAACCAATGAATTTGTTGTGTTGCTGTTATACCAGGTTGAACTGGATTTCTGCCCCTATCTTAAAGAGCCCTACTAACACCCTGGATTGACACCTCCAGGGGGCCAAAGGGTAAGAAAGAACAAAGTTATGTAGACAGACATCATTACTACCCAGTGAGCTATACAGGTGGTTCATTTCCAGATTGGTCCACATGTTAGGCCAGTTTTGACCAGTCCCTGTAAGAAGCCCACATGTTGTTGGGCTCCCAGGCTCTGTGCTTTTGGGGTGCAGGAGCACTGCTATGCCCTACCCTCCATGCTTCCCAGACACAGATGCAGATAACAGCATCCGCCTGGTTGTCCAAAGGTGCCCGGTAAGAGCCCAGGGGATCCCCTCCCTTCCCAGTGTGCAGCACGGGCCCCTGGCGTAGAGTGTGAACAAGACTTGAGGAAACTATGGGTGCTTGCTTCTGGGGTCCCAACTCCCGAGAGAGGGCAGGAAACAGCAAGGAGATGGAGTGTTTTGGGGTGAGTGATTGGGGGCCATAACTGCACAAAAACAATTGTACTTTCAAGTGACTGCCAGGCTGGAGGGGAAGGATAGTTGTTTGCTTGTCCCTAATAGGTCTGTATTCTCTCTGAGTCTTCCCGTATCAGCTCTGTTAGCCCTGGGGCTGCAATCTCGTAGATAAAAATGTTCTGCAGAGGGGACAGGGCTCTGAGCCCAATGGTGGCCCATGGGCAGAACACTGGGCTATGTTAGAATCCCTGGGTTCAAGGACTGCATAAGCCACCATGCCTGGTTATTTTATTTATTTTTTATTATTATTACTTATTTAATTTATTTATTCATTTTGCTGTTGATGGTCACTTGGGTAGTTTCTAATTTGGGGTGACTGTGACTGATACCACTGTGAGCCTTCTTGAACATGTCTTTTGGTGACCATATAAGTGCTTTTCTCTTAAGGATACATCCTGGAGGGAATTGCAGGGGCGTGGGGTCAATGTATGTGGGAGGTCAACTTCCATGAACTTCCATAGACGTGGTTGTCTTCTTCTGGGGAAGGGTCAGCCTATGGTTTTTGATCCTTCTCATTTGGGGTGAATGGTGTATGGCTTGGTTGGGAAATGTTCTCATTTTCATTTTAAAGGAAGTTTCTTCCTCCTCTTCTCCCCCTGCACCACAACCTGCAAAGAAGAAACTTGCCAGAGCTTGGATCCCTCAGGGCCGTGTGCCTTCGTCCTCCCACCCCAGCCCCTGCCCAGTGCTGGACGGGCTGGAGATGGGATTGTGGAGAGGGGAGGAGGCAGAACCCTAGGTCCTGCCTTGTTCCTTGTTGACTGCTCCCAGCTGTGCCCTGATGTGACGCTGCAGAATTCAGAGCCAGCTCGAGAGAGACAGAGAGTCAGAGACTGAGAAAGAGCAAGAGAGAGTGACAGGGAGAGAGACAAAGTAAAAGTACCGGAGGGAAGGAGATGAGAGCTGATGGAAATATAGAATGAGAGAGACAGAGCAGGAGAGAAGGAGGGAAAAGGAAAGAGAAAGAACGATGTGGACAAAGTTGGCTGCAAAGCAAAAAGGAATGAAACCTTGGGGCTGCGAAGTGAAGCCAGATACCGCTGGAGAAAAATATGTATCTTCAAACAGGTGACAACTGTGTTCTTCTACCACATTGATATGAAATGTGGCTTCAGTCTGAAAGGTTCACAGGCCTCAACTCAAAATAACTCCAAGGACATGAAATAAGTGAGTTCTGGCTGACTTCAGAGGGTCAAGTGCTGTGGAGAGAGGGGAAAGGCCTCCGAGGGACGGGTCAGGACCTTGGCATATGGTCCTCAGGCAGCTGAGGTCTCTGGTCCTCAACTGGGTGAAGGAAGGGCTGCAGAGCAGCTCTTCTCCAGGACAAGTGACAGCGATGACGATGGCGGCCTGTGTCCTCCTGCTTGGAGGGAGGCAGCCTCTTCTTACCATATGTCTCCCTTGGAGATGGGCACATGCCCAGATGCCAAGTCATTCTGAGTAGGAAACACCAGGACGGGAGGCGGAGGCTGAGTCTGGGGCCAGGTGAGACCTTGAATGCAGCATTGAAGGGGGCACCAAGATACTCAAGATTCAAGATAAATAACATTTTGCCATGATATTTAAAAAATAGAAATAATCCAAAAACATCTATGATGAGCAAAATGTCACTGTTTTAAATGAAGACGGGATCCAGTCCTGCCCTGGCCTGATGCTGCCTCACTCACCTCACCCTCACCCTCGCCCTGGTTCCAATAAATCCTAATTTACAAAAGCAGGTGTTTGGTCTGCAGGTCACTACTCGCCAGTTTGGTATTTTTAAAATATCGGGTAAGGCTGACCATCTTCTTTCATGGGTCTATGGGCCTGCTGGGCCTCTGGGTGAAATGAGACAAGGACTGCAGGTGTTGCAGCTGTTCAAAGTATCAGGCAGGGAACAGAGGGCAATGGGACACTTGTCTGCGGGTAGCAGAAGGGGTGGTAAGATGGCAACATGCCACCAAGCACACGTTACTGCTTATATGGTATCAAGTTGTGGCTGGGACGTGGCTGTCCACTAGGAACTACATTTCCCATCACCCCCTACACTGGGCCAGGCCATGTGACCAGTTCCCACCAGTGGGATGTGAATAGGAGGGAAGTGGTTCAGAAAGGGGTGTGTCTTCTCATTCTATCTCTCCCCATCTTCCTGGCTCAATGCAGAGAACTTTGGGGCAGGGGAAGTGGAGCCACAAGACCAGAGGAGAATTTACATCCTGAATTAACATGTAGAAGGCAAACTGTCAACTTCAAACACACACATACAACTCACACACATACATGTTGGACTTTTAAGTGAGCCAGAAAAAAACTTGTATAGTGTTAACTCACTGCAATGTGAGGGCCTGTTTGTTACAGCAGATAGTGTTGCCCTAACTCGTAGAGGATGTTGTGGAGGGTTAGACCCCAGGAAGGAGGTCACAGGGGAGGCTGACTTGAACAGCACGTTGAAGCTTGGGTGGGAAGCCCTTTGGCTCTAAAGGTGAGCCGGCTTGCTTGTGGAGGTAACTTGGAGCAACTCTTACCATTTGGACCATCTCTGAATTTGCTTCCTTTGCTGAGGGCCCAACCCTGAGGCCATTAATTATGGGACATTGTTTGTAACTCATCCACACTTTAAAAACATTACTGTATTGGGTTTGGGAATTTTGATCATATGCCTGCGCTGGAAACCCAAGGAGCTTGGCCAGAAACGTCACACACTGGGGAGGTTCCTGAGGGACTCCCTGCTGCTTTGCCAGATTCGGCCACAAAAGGGATTTCTCTGCTTCCCTGTGAGCTCTTCCTCTCCCCTTGCCCATGCTGCTGCGGGGCCTGTGCAGGAAACTGCCTGTCTCAGGAGGATGGGTGGTCTCTGGTCATGTGGGCTGGGGGAGCCTCCTCCTTCGCAGGTCCTGGTGAGGTCATAGCACTGGGGCCTGCCTGATGGGCAGTCAGGGGCCAAAATGTAGGTGGGCCCTGGAAAGGTCTACAAACCTTTGCCCTCCCCAGTCACAGGCAGGCTTATCTGCCTGGGTCAACCTCTTCCAGGTTTTACTATAGAGCAGAACAAACAACTCTCAAGGCAGCTGCCTTTCCGATTTGATCCAGAGCCGAATCAAGAAAGAACAGCTGCCAGGGACTTGTTAGAGGACCAGAGCCTCCCACTGATGTCTGCGGGGAGAGAAGGTCAGAGTGGGTGGGAGGTGGAGGCCCCAATTCTACCATAGCAGCTCTCAGTGCTGGCCATCGACTCAACTCGACACTTAACTTATTGTGTACCCACCCCTGCTAGGCACCCGGCCAGGCTCTAATGATTAATTTCAGTGGGTTGAGATAATAAATAAGTAAAGTGTGCATTATATTAGAAGGTGATAAGTGCTATGGAGAAAAAAGAAAATAAAGCTGAGAGAGGAGATAGGAATGCTGGGAGTGATGTTTTTCACAGGAGGGCCTCACTGCGAACGTGTAAGCAGAGGCTTGGAGGAGGTGAGTGAGTGGGCGGAGCCTGGGGAGGGATGTTCCAGGCACTGGGAACAGCCCGTGCAGAGGCCAGTTGGCCTGCCGGCCAGTGGGCAAGTCTAGTGTGTTTAAGGACCAACAAGGAGGCCAATATGGCTGGAGCAGAGAGAGATGGTGGGGCAGAGAGAAGAGGCCATGAGAGAAGGAATGGGCTCAGCTTGTGCAGGACCTCCTGCGCCATCATAAGGGATTTGGTTTTACTCTGCAGTCAACAGGTTTTCTTTCTAGAAAACCAGCTGCAGTAAGAATCAAAAGCCTTATGAAAGTTCCTGTTTTGGTTTTTTTTTTTCCCCACCAGTTTAGTACATTTTTCTAGGCATCATCCTTAAAGGAAGAGTGGGAAACGCTGCAAAGATTTATATTTAAGTTTTCATTCATTCATTCAAAAAAAAATGAAAAGCTGCTGATAAAAGCTTTGTTTGTAACAGGGAAAAAACTGGAAACCTGAAAGTCAGAAATAGAGGGCACAATTCAGCACATTATTGCACACAAATTTGATGGGCTGTTATAAATAACAGTTAAAACTATTTTTCGAAGAAGATATAATGATGAGGGAAAATGTTTAAAACATACATGAAGGAATCAGTGTAACTCATGTTCCACATGGTCTCAATTTGCTTTCTAACATGCACATGCATACATGCTACAAAATCCATGTGACTTAAAAATATGCTGAAGTGAGAGAAGCCGGTCACAAAAGACCCTATATCATATGATTCCACTCACAGGAAATGTCCACAACAGGCAAATCCATGGAGACAGGCGCTGGGCTGGGGATGAGGAGGGACAGTTAATGGGGTTTCTTTTTGAGGTGATGAAAATATTCTGAAATCAAAAGTGGTGAGGGTTATACAGCTCTGTGAATATACTAAAACCCACCAAGCTGTACACTTCCAGAGGGTGAATTTTATGGTATATGAATTTTATCTCAATAAAGATTTTATTTAAAATGCACCTATATGCAATTTTAAAAAGACTGGAAAGAAATCCAATAAAAATATTGGATGATAGAGGCTCTTTGTTGTTTTTTTTTTTTCTGGAATTACTCATTTTCTTCTACATATTGTTCTGTGTTTCCCAAGGTTTCCACAATGCGAATCTGGTTTTTTTCATTGTACCCACACACATTGGTGAAGAACCGCAATAATTGCGGTAGATCCGTGAAAAGACAAAGGAAACAGGCCATCATTGCATGGAATGGTGCCTTCTCCGGGCCTTCCGCGATGGATTCATGCAGCAGTGATCTGCGGGTGCTCACCCCAATTTTCCATTCTTCCCTCTCCTGGCAGACAGTACCTACCTGGTCCCGTTGGGCAATGATTCGTTAGCCAAAGTGACACGTCCCTTCTGAGCCAGAGCATTTAATGGCCAATGTGAGATCCTTAGAGCTCCCTTTCTGCTGAAAGTCCTATGTACACTCAAGATGGGCCACTCTGTCAGCCCAGGTCCTGGAGGGAGGATGACACACAGCCGTCCCAGCAGATCTGAGACAAACATGTCATGGGAATGAGACAGAAAGCTTCGTTGTCTTAAGCCACTGAGTTCTTGGGTGGTAGGTGGTTGTTTCCACCCCATAGCCTAGTCTACACTGACTAATGCACACAAACAGTGAGTCCGAGGGGCTGCCACCGGCCTAGCCGTCTGCAGCTGCTGTCCAGAGCGAAGCAAAGCAGTGACTGCACATGACATCACCTCCTTTTCTGTTTAAAATGCCTTCACGCCTATTTTTGAGCCCTCTTCAAAACAGAGCTAGGAGATTGGGAAAATCAGATATTTCTCATTTCACAGTCCGGGAAGCAGCAACTCAGACAGATCTAGTGATTTGTCCGTGGTCCCAGACCCACTTAGTGGCATCATCCAGGTCCTCTCTCTGCCAGTGCCCTGGCCACAATGGCCCCTCAATCTGGTCAAGAAGATTCAGCCACTGGACCAGGCAACGCAATAAAATAGTTTATGTAATAAGGATTATCCTCAACATAAGCCAGAGTCTCGGCCGTGGAGGGGACACCAGGCACAGCTGTGAAGAATTTGGTAGGAATGGGCAAGAGAGAAGCGGATCTATGGAGAACACCTCCTCCATTTCTCCAAGGAGACCTTGGCCTTGGGACAGTAAGGGAAGAACCAAAATTCAGGAGGTAGGGGGTGAGAAAAAAATATAGAAGTCTTCAAGACAGAGAATTCTAGGAGGAACTTTCTTCTGCTTGGACAGAGCCCTTGACCTGTCTCTCTAAGGCCCCAGGGGGAAGGACCTGTGTGCGCCCACAGAACACGGTCTCTACAGCTCTATTCTTTGTGCTCCAAGCTGGAAATATCTCCTACTGCTTTTTCCTGATTTGCAATAGTAATACTCACTGCTAAGAGTCAAATGATGGACTACTGTATGAAGTGGAGAGTGAAAGGGCCTTTTAATCCCACCCCCCAAGGGTAACGACTGTGGACAGTGCAGTGTGTCTTCCCACACTTTTTTCTACGTGTATATCATAGGATAACCAGGATCTATCCAATGGGTATCTACCTATCATCTATCCATCCATCATCTATGTATCCATCTATCATTTATTTATCTGTCATCTAATCTATTATTTATCTATCATCTATCATTTACCCATCTACCTAGATATCTGTCTACCTACCTATCATTTATCTAACATCTATCTAATCTACCTGTCATTTATCTATCATCTGTCTAATCTATCTATATTGTTGACACTAATAGATCTTCCTCGCTATAAAATTCATCTGTCCTCCACTGTCCTAGACAACTAGCTCACACTGTCTTCACTCCCCATGCTGGTTCACAGCCTGCCATCTTACTTCCTGTTGCACTGAGAAAACAGAAACCATCAAAAGAGAAATTCCACAATCTCCCTCTGCCACAACAACCCTCTTCCCAGCATCAGGACCACCTGCTCTGCCCTCCCTCCTGTGGGCCACTGTGGGTATCCTCCCAGCCAAGGCCAGTCCTTCCCCCTGTGCCCTGGGTGCCATCCCTGTTGCCTGCTCAAGGACACGATGCCAGCAGCTCTTCCCTGCCTCTCCTGCATCACCAGAGCTTTCCTCTCTCTGGAATCTTCTGCACGTCATGCAAAGTACCATCCATTGCCCATCCTCAGTGCTCACCTCTCCTGACCAGTCAGCAGCGTTGGACACAGGTGCTCCCTCCCTCCTCCTGGAAACACCTTCGTCCCATGGGGTTCAGGAGCCCACGCCCTGTGGGGTGCTTCCTACCCACTGGCTCCCCTCATCTCTCTGCCTTCTAGACATTGGCGTGCCCAGGACTCAGCCCTACCTGTTTCTCCCCACACTCACCCTGGGGCTCTACCTTCAAAATAGATCCAGAATCTGGTCACTTCTCAAAAGCCATCACATCCGTCTGGCCCCACCCAACGTCATCTCTCCCTAGTGAGTGCCACAGCCTTCCAATTGGTCTCTGTTCTCTCCCTTCCTCTTCCAGAGTGTTCTAAATGCCATAGAGTGGTCCTTCATAAACATATGTCAGGTCGTGCAGCCCTCCAGTGGATGTCTGCCTCAATCCGAGTAAAAGCCAAAGTCCTGTCCATGACCTAGAAGGCCCTGTGCACTCTGACCCTGCCCACTTTCTCTTTGACTTGCTCACTCCACTCCTTCGACCCATCCCACCTCAGGGCCTTTGCACTGGCTGTTCCCTCTACCTGGAATGGTCTTCTCCCAGCTACCCCATAGCTCTCAGCCTCGTCTCTTTCTGGACTTAACCTTTGCTGTGAGGCCTTCCCTGACCACCCTACCTAAAGTCCCACCTCTCTCCAGCCCTCTCACCTTCCTTCCCTTGGTTTAGTGTTCACCTAGCACTCACCACGAAACTAACATCCTATTGGGCTAAACCATATCAAATTGCCTATATTCAGCCAACTTGCAACCTAAACAAATGGCAATCACATGATTCCTATTAATATATATTTTACTTATTAACCTTTATTTTCTGCTTCCTCCTATTAGAATGTCAGCTCCAGGGGGAAGATAGTTTTATCTGTTCTGTTGTCTGTGGCACCTAGCACCGGGCCTGGAATTTGATGAGTGAGTCTTTTTAAGTAAGCTCCGTTCCCCTTAATATGTCATGGTCCTCTTTCCGTGACCGCTCAAATGAGTCTTCCTCATCCCTTCGCATGTCTGTCTGTCCTTGGTCAATGGTACTCTTCAGTCCCTGAGAGCATCTCCAAATCTCCAAATATGCTCCCCACTCCCAGGGGGCTCTACAGGCAGTGGGCACAGTTTAACGTCTGGCAGACCTGGAGTGAGATGACACGCTGAATTGTCATGGCCGTGTTACCTAACCTCTTTGGTGAAGTTTGCCCACCTGTAAGACAGAGACACACCCCCAGCTCACCCCTGGGAGGTTCTGGGAATGTTAGGAAAGTGCCTGGTATAGTCTGTGCTGAATAAACCATTCACATCTCTGCTTGGAATCATTTAGAGCAGCAAACATTTAAAAATTATATATATTTCTATAAACATTTGGGTGCACATGACTTTTTTATAAAATGTCTTTTTTTCCTTTGGTTGACACCTAACGGGTACAATGCACACTATCTGGGTGAAGGAAGGGCACACATAACTTTGACTCAAACTGTACAAAAGCAAATTATGTAACACAAAATATTTGTACCCCACTAATATTCTGAAATTTAAAAAAAAAATTCTATATATTTCCAGACACACTTGCTAAAAGGTTTATCTCCATGAGTCAGCTTTCTTTCAGAGGTTTCTAGGAATAAATCACCCCAAGCCACCCACAGCTGTTCACGTCATTGATGACTCCTGCCTCACCCTTTGAAGCTCGGTCACCGTCTTGTCTTACCTCCTTCCCTCAGAGTTTTTTGAAAACTACTCTGTTCAGAGCTTGGCTTCCATTGTTCTTCAAACTGCAGCTCCACTACACCTGCTTAGTTTTTGTATAGGAGCTGTGGCAGTCCCTCTCATTGTCACCACATACCTAGATGCCACTCAGGGCACTCTCTAAAAAATAAGTAGGAGGTTCCCATTTTACACTCAGAGACTCCACCCTCTGAGACCTCACGTGGGAACAGTATCAGTTAGCTGTAGCTGCATAACAACCACCCCCCCTCAAATGTAGTGGCTTAAAACATTGATTTATTTATGAGTGTGTAGGTTAGTTGGGTGGTTTTTCTGGTCTGGGCAAGGCATGGCTAATCTCAGCTGGAGTCTCTCATGGATCTGAGCTCAGCTGATGCGTTGGCTGGTCCAGAACAGCCTCGCTCATGTATCTGAAGGGGTTGGCTAACTGCTGACTGAGACGGTGAAGACAACTGGGCCATGTGTCTCTCTTCCTTCAGCAGGTTGGCCCAGGCTTGTCACAGAAGCCTAGGCTCACAACTGTCACGGCGTCACACCTGCCATATTCTTTTGGCCAAAGCAAGTTGCAAGGTTAGTTTGGGTTCCATAACAAGGAGAGTGTCAGAATCCACTTCTTGGCTGGAGGAGCTGAAGGATTGTGGGTATTTTTAGGATCAGTTACTACAGGATCTTTTTCAGGCACAGGGAGCAGAGCTGCCACATTCTGGGTTATCAGCACAGGTGATCAGAACTGTCCCCACTGACAGTTGCAGGGCACTAACCTCTCCTCAGGATGGCCACCCTGCAGTGACTGGCTTCTCAAACTGGGCCAGCTACCAGCTCACACTCAGTTTCTGTCTGGGGGTGACAGAAGGAAGCCCCTTGGCTCTACAGAATCCAGCCCTGACTCTTACCTGTCCCCATGGATTCCCCCAACTCACTCTCCGGAGGCCAGTGGGGTTAGTCTTCCCCCTCACGGACCCTCCCCTCCCCATCTCCCCTTCCCGTCTCCATCCTCAGCTCATTCAAGCCTGGCCTCCACTTCTAACAGCAAGCTCAAGTGTCACCTCCAACTAGGAGCCTGCCCCGCCACTCTGGTCCACACCAACCTCTCCCTTCTTTGAATAACAATACACAATCAGTGTTGAACATTTTCGAAGATTTTTTTATTGATATATAATGTATATACATATTTGAGGGGTACATGTGATATTTAAATATATTCATATAATGTGTAATAAACACATCAGGATAATTGGAATATCTATCCTCTTAAACATTTGTCTTTTCTTTATGCTGGAAATATTCAAATTATTTTCTGCTAGCTGTTTTGAACTGTATGATAGATTATTTTTTACCATAATCACTCTACTGATTTATTGAACACTAGGTCTTATTCCTTCTGGTTTTTGTTGTTGTTGTTGTTGCTGTTGTTGTTCTCATTAATCAACCTCTTGTCATCCTCCCTCCTCACTTCCCTTCCCCGATTCTGGTAACCACCATTCCACCCTCTACCTCCATGAGATCCACTTTTGTAGCTTCCGCGTGTGAGTGAGAACAGGCAGTATTTAACTTTCTGTGTCTGGCTTATTTCACTTAACATAATAACCGCCAGTTCCATCCATGTTGCTACCAACGACAGGATTCCATTCTTTTTATGGCTGAATTATATTCCAGTATGTATCCATACCACATTGTCTTCATCCTTTCAGCCACTGGTGGGCACTTGGGTGGATTCCATATTGGCTCTTGTGAATAGCAGGGCTGCACATCCTACTGTGCAGGTTTTTAGAGCTATCACGCATGAAGCTTTTACCAGGTGCAAGGATTTTAATCTTCCTAACCCCTGGGTAGATAATATTGTCACCATTCTACAGCTGGGCAGCTGGGCCGAGAGGGTGGCTTTCCAAAGGCCTTGCAACTGGTCGTAAGGGGCAGATTCTGTCTTCAAAGCCAGGCCTGTCCTACTTCAACACCCACCTGTGGCAGCAGCTGGCAGTGTCACCTCATCTGCCTGCCCGTGCCACCTCAGGGCAGCGGCTGGCCACTTCCAGCTGCCAGGGCCTGCATATCTTAGCCTGAGCACTTTCTCGCTGAGGTTCCTTCTCCCCTGGCTCGGGAGCTGAGACATTAACTTCCTGTGAGAGCAGCCTTCCACAAACAACTGATAAGAGTGGTATTTAGCTAGCCCAGTGTGGTATAACTTTAAATGCTTGTTCTAGATCACACGCTTGAAGCTCTGACTCAGGTGGGGCAAAGGCAATATATGTAACCTAAACATCTGTACCACCGTAATACGCTGAAATAAAAAAAATTAAAATAAATAAATGCTTGTTCTACACTGGCTCCCAGAATGGCCCAGCAGGACTGAGCCGGTCGCCCACAGTGATGAGAGGTGACAGCGCACCTGTATTGGCCGTCTTCCCTCCCTGCCGCAAGTCCCACTCTCCTAGCTGCATTTCCTGGGAGCACCCCCCGAATAAACCATTTTCACTCAGGCTCCTGTCTCCAGGTCTGCTTCCAGGAGAGCCCAGAGAAAGACAGACTGTCGGCACCTTTGCTGTGTGGGCCGCCTTCCCCCAGTGGCCCCTTAAGGCGTGAGCCCCCCGGTGAGCCGCAGACACTCATAGGTATTTCCCCCGTCCCTCCCACAGCACCTGACCGTGCTTACAGCCTAGACACTCTGTAAATCCTAATCCAAATCAGTCACTGATTCACGGATACCTCCAAACACAGCCGTCAAGCCAGCAGGAGCGGGGCCAAACCCTCTTCCTTACAGACATTTCAGCTCTTGTTTAAGATGCTGGTCAAATCCATGACAATTGATAAGTTGGGACAGGCACCAACCCTGTCTCAAATGATCAAAGCAATCTCCCAGCCAAGTAGAAGACGCACCACGGGCAGGGCTGAGGATATATAACACGTGCCAGCCCAGTCCTCATGTGTGTCCGTTAAAACGCCTTTGGGGACCCGTGGGCTAATGTGACCCTGTAAGATCATAGCCAGAATCTGAAATAATTTGATTTGCATCTGTTGTCCTTTCTTACCTATCCATTAAAGAATATATACTAACAGTTATGTGGTGTTCAGTAATTATATGTTGGGGCAGAATTGGACTAGATTGGATATACTGATATCTAAGTTCCCTTCCAATTCACAGCTATGAGTTCTCTCCCAAGTGCCCAGGAGGCTGGCCCTGGAAAGAGAACTCCAGGATCGGAGACAGCGGTGGCTCCTCCTCATGTTCTGCCTACACCGCATCCTTTACTGCTTTCATTGATCCACCCTGCAAGGTAAGGTTATTACCTTCTTGCCCCATTTACAGATGAGGAAACCGAGGCTTAGTGAGGTTAAAGCAGCTCACCCAGGATAAGGTGGTGATTGGCAGAGCTGGAATTCACAGCTGCACCTGGCTGGCCCTGGAAGCAGTGTTCCTCCTCCCACCCTGGGCAGCGTCTCCATCTAGAGTTAGGTTGCACTTCGATGCAGCACACCTTGGCAGGGTGAGGACATTTTCGACTACAAAGAATGTATTAGTTAGATATTGCTACATAGCAAACTGTCCCAAATGTTGGTGGCTTTAAATAGTAATCCTTTATTCTCCCTCACACATCTGTGAGTCAGCTGAGGGCTGGCTGGTCCAGGCTGGGCACAGCTGAGCAGCTTTGCATCCAGGGGCCCGTCTGCTGGCCTCGGGCTTGTGTCTACAGGAAGCAAGCGCACCACTCCTTGAGACAGTTGGAACTCTGCTGGGCCTCACACTCGGTGGCGCCGCAACAACAAATGAGCCACTTCTGAAACTCCGCTTGGTTCTTGTGCATCAGAAGGAATTGTCCCAACAGGATGTAGGCCTGGGGAGGGGACAAGGCAGGGAGGGAAATGGGAAAGATTACAATAAACCGGCTCAGATGTGCTCCTCCTCTGCCAACCACCAGGACTGTGTGAAAATCAAAGGAGCAGGGTCCAGGTCGCATTCCAGGGAGACGGTCAGCCCCTGAAGCCCTGACTTGGGCCGTGAAGATTCGGGGACAGGCTCCTGCTGAGATGTAGGGCCAAGTTAAATGCCCATGTCCCGAGGTGGTTTGGGGGCTGTCCAGCCTGGGATAAACCAAACCCCATCCTCCTCAAACTGTAACGAGCATATGCCTCACCTGGGTTCTTGTTAAAATGCAGGTTCTGACTCAGAAAGTCAGTCTGGGGCGAGGCTTGAGAGTCCTGCATTTTTAACGTATTTCCAGCTGATGCTGGTCCAGGGACATTTTGAGTAGTGGGGGCCTAGCATATGTCTGGAGCTCCCTTCAAGTCTCTGGTGTAGGATTTCTCTCTTTACAACACACACAACATGGAGTAAGAGACGCTCCCCTTCCCACTACTTTCCCAACTGCTGTAGCACAGGGTTTCTAAACCTCGGTGCTGTTGACATTTTGGATAATTTTGTGTTGTGGGGGCCGTCCTGTGCATCGTAGGATGTTTAGCAGCATCTCTGGTCTCTATCCACTAGATGCCAGTAGCACCCTCTCCATCCACCCCCAAACAGTGACAATCGTAACCATCTCCAAACACTGCCACATGTCCCCTCGGGGCCACAGTCGCTCTCGGTTAAGAAGCACTGCACATGGGGCTGGCAGATGAATAGCATCTTGGCACGGATTTGTTTTTGCAAACCACCTGTGTGATCTCAGGCAAACTCGCATAAGCTGAAGTGAGAATCTACATCTCATTGTCTGCACCTTCCTAAGCACATCACGTGACCCGCCCTGCAAATTAAATTATGTGAATTAAATGGGAAAGCATTTGAAAAATGCAGATTTCTCTTTTGTGATGAGAGCTGCAGCCCTGTGAGAGGAGCTTAGAAGGTTTAAAACACGCTAGACCTCGCCCATCTCTCCCATCCTGAGTCTCTCTCTGTGGGTGAAACACACACACGAGATAAACATTAAGTGTACCATGATTCATGTTTCTATGGCATTCTCCACTTTTCTAATTTCTGCCCCCACAGCTCTTCATTGATCTTTGACAATTTTATCACACCATATGGACAAAGAGCAAGAACCACGCAGAGAAAGGGACTTCCCAAGATCATGTGGCCATAAATTGTCCAAGCCACTAAACGGCGGAGGCTGTAGATTTCAGGTCACGTTAGATGCCCGTCTCTCGGGGCTGGTCTGGGGCCTCTCCAGCTCGGAATGAACGAGAACCAGCGTCCACCCACACCTCTGGGTTCTGGGCCCTGGCCAGGAAAACCCACTGGTGTCTGTTTACTTTCAGTTATGTAAAATCAAGCAAACTTCATCTTAACCAAAGGGAACATATTTTTTAAAAAGACAAATCAAATAAAAGCCGGTCATAAAATGTATTCAAGCATTGGAGTTCGGGGTGTTTATTTTTAGTCATGATCCAGTTATTGAAAAGAGAAAAAAGCCAGGATTTCTTGGTGATTTTTGAACTGCTACTTTAATCATCTTTTCAAAAAAGCAATGTAGTTGCTTAGCACGATCTCATTTTACTTTTACAGTATGCTCCCGTTTTCAGCGGCGGATTTTACTGAGATGTTTTTAAATCAATGTTTTAAAAAAATTAACGTTTATTAAGGGTTAATTGAGCCAGCTGCCGTAGGTGCAGGAGGTGCCCAGGTGACTACAACAGGAACAAGAGACGTAGAGCTTTGTCCACAGAGAAAGAACATTACTGATAATGATAATAATAATTAATCGTAAGTGGCTTACATGGAGCTCTGTCCAAGGACGGAGACATTAATGGTAACAATTAACGGTAAGTAGCACTTCTGAGCACGTTCGGGGGCCACATGCTTTTGAGACCCCCCCTCCACATGCTTTAGTCCACATGATCCTCACGTGCGCCCTACCCCCAATTCCCCAGGTGGAGTCACTGAGAACAGAGAGGTCAAGACTCCTGTTTTCCTCTGCACTGTTCTTGCACGTCCCACCTGTCCTCTGCCCATGTCAGAGGCGGCACTGCTGCGTCAGCTGGCTGGTAATGGGAGCCTCCACGTCCCCACTGGGTTCAGCAGCCAGGACGCCGGGAATGTGTGACACGCAGGACCCGAGCTAACTTTCCAGGAATCCTGCAGGGAGAAGGGCCTCGTCTTTCAGGCTCCAGGGCCAAGATGCAACCTGATGCTCCCTCCTCAGCTTTCCCTCTGGTCTCCCCCTGGCATCTTCCGGTGGGTGGGAGGGAAGTTGGCCGGCCTCCTGGCTTTATCCCTGAGGACTTCGCCTTGCTCCCCGGGGAAGCTGGAGTCACAGGCTCCCGTTTGGCCCTGCCAGATGCCTGCTTGGCTTCTCCATGGGCTCCAGGAAGCAAGCTCCTAACCATGGAGAAGAGAGACTGCCCCCTCTCCCTCTTTGGGCTGAAGCTTCGCAAAACCCAGCAGCAGTCAGGGTGACGTAGAAACACAGAAACTCTGAACAGATGTCCCTAGCCTCCCACTGCCCTGGACAATGGCCATGGCCAAGCCAAGCTGGCACGTTCCTCCCCAAGGCAGCAAGATGGGGCCTCGAGGGCAGAATTCCCCTCACTCCAAGTGCAAATAGCCAAGCTCACCCAGGGCTTTGCCCCAGGCAGAGGAGGAAACACCCTCCAGTTCGCTGTGTCCATTCCTTGCTAAACGGCAGTGATTTGCATCTGTACCAGGCTCAATTCCCATGCATGTGACTCGTGTTGTCACACAGGGCCTGGCACTCAGCAGAGCCCTCGACTTGATTTAATATTCTGCTCCTGCCATCTTGAAATTCTCAGTGAATCTAAAGAAGAGGCCTCACATTTTCATTTTGCACTGGGCCCTGCAAAGTAGGTAGCTGGCCCTGGTCCACAGTCCCTGAAACCTTCAGTCCTCACACTGACACCTGGCCTTGTCGAACAGAGACAAGTTGTCCTGGCCTCTATCATTCTCAAGCTGTTGACACTTCCTCTGCCTAAGTCCCCAGCTCCTTGGCACCTTCACTGAATGTACCTCACATCGCCACAAGACTCCCAGATGCAATGACACAGCTTTCTCTGGTTTTCTGTCCCCATTCATTGACTCTTACGTCTTCGTGCCCTCGGATGGCCAATGGCAACCTTGCAAACCCAGTATCAGTTCAGGTTCAAAGCTCTGTGTCTTCAGTGGGGACACTCTGTCCAGTGTAGGTCTTGCCCTTTCTTCTTTCTCCTCCCTGTGTCCCTGGCACACACCTATGCTAAAAAATTATGTATCTGAAATTCAAATTTAACTGGACCCCTTGCATCTGATCTGGCCAACCTAGGCAGAAAATCCCCGAACTTATGTGACTGGCTCCCTGCATAGCTCAGACATCAGGCAGTGGAGGCCTCATCGTCCACCCAGCAGAGTGGACAGGCAGGAGCTGGGGCCTTTGTGGCTCTGCTTCAGGGACCAGGGGACATGAGAGAGGGAGGGGCTGACCATACCTCAGTCTTCTGGTCCTGAGCTCAGCTTTTGTGCCTCTCCACCAAGTGCAACACGGCAACTTTGGGAGGAGATGGGATGCCTCTGGATTCCGGAGAGTCTAGAGACAAGGGTATGGGCAGCTGCAGGCAGACAGGCGCAGGAGAGAGCAGAGCCCTGCAGGTAAACAAGGGGAGGGCAGCTTCGAGAAGCATCTTCCTCATAACTTAAGTTTTGGGGAGAGGGCACAACTAGCACAATGGCATAGTGTCCAGACCTGCAGCCCCATCTGCCCAGATTCAAATCTCATCCCTATCACTTCATGTGACCTTGAGCAAGTCACACCTGGTCTCTCTGTGCCTCGGTCTCCCTGTCACTAAAATGGAAATGAAATGGTGTACCTTATAGGGTTTTTTTGACAGGTAAATGAGATAAAAATACATAATGCACTTAGAAGCGCCAATACGAAGCCAACACCACGTGCTATTCCTGTTAGGAGAGACTTCGGGGAGCGGGTGGTACCCAGAACACTTACCCACTCTGATCATCCAAGTATCACTCAGGAGGGAGGTTTAGGCTCAAGGATATGGCTTTATAGTGTCCATAAACTGTATTGAACCAAATCAGATTCTCTGCGATGCTAAACTTACTTCCATGATGTTGGAGAACTCTGGAGTTATTACCACGGAAGCACACCCACCCTACGGGGCTCTCTGCATTTACTGAACGTCTGGAAATTCATTCACAAACCCAGGCAGGATTTTCACAGGAAGAAGAGGAGTACACAGACCCATCCTCTGCCTCTGAGGAGATCAGGGAGAAAACCGCAGGTGAGCTGGGACTCTAACACAATGAGCGTGGGCTCTCTCTCAGGCCTTGTATGGGAAAACTAGAGTCATCCTTTTGTCAGACGTCACAGCGAGGGCCCCCTGCTGAAAATTCAAAGTGCTCAGAAAATGAGCTCGTTTGCAAAGTGGCAGAAGGAAGGAGGTGGGTTGTGCCTGGGGCCTTGGAGGGGACCAGGTTGGCAGGAGGGTGGTTCCCATATGTGTGTGGTTCACGGACAGTCTGGCTGTAGTATAGGGATGGACAGAGAAATAAGACAGAGCTAGAGCCAGTGTGGCTACATCATGGGCATGATGGATTTTCCCATTTCCAGAGTTCCTTTCCCCCTTGCAGCCCTTCGACCATTAAATCTAGACCAGCGCTGTCCAGTAGAAATGTAAGGGGAGACAGCCACATATGTACTTTTAAGTATTGTAGTAGCCACAGTAAAAAGGGAGAAGGAAATAGGTGATTTCCTATGAGGGTCTGGGGCCTGGCTGGGCCTGTAGGAGGATCCAGGAGGACACATAGATGTGGCCCCTAGAAGATGAGCACGTGCTTTGGGGAGGATGAGTCCATGGACAGGGCCAGCAATCAGAGTGTCTGGGGCAGGCAAATCCTAGCAGCGCTGGGTTCTCATATTGAGCCGATCAAAATGCAAGTTCTTGTATGTTTATACCTTGCCTGTGGGGGACCTAATCCTGGTGGGGGGACTGGGGAGGGGGACATCTTTCTGGGCCTCATGCCATCCTCTATCTTTGCTGCTTTCTGCTGAGGGGTAGCTGGCACCAGGCCCTGCCTCAGTCTCTTCACTGTGAGCAAACACCCGCCTCACGTCCCACCCTTGCATCGTGACAACTTTCTCGGCCCAAAGCAGGGAAGGCCCAAAGCAAAGGATAATGGTGACATCTCCAATATCGGTGTCAGGAATTAGTGGCTCTAGCAATACGCAGGGTTTAGAGTGAGCGCCACTCACTGCCCTGGCCAGGAGGTCGTGAGCACAAGAGGGACGTGTCTCCAAGGACAGGGCTGCACATGGACAAACCATCCCTGCAGCCCTGACTCTATGTAGGCAAGTTCTCAGGAGTCTTAAATTTTTCCATTATTCATTTTTTTGTCTTAAATCTGCCTGTCATCCCACCTATACTCCTGAAAACACACACACACACACACACACACACACACACACACACACACGCGTGCGCACGCACACACACAGAGTTAAGCTGGAAAAGGCAAAACTACAAGGACAGAAAATAAATCAGTGGTTGCCAGAGACTAAGGACGGTGAATTTGAAGAAGCAAATGAATATTTTGGAAATGAATATTTTGCAGAAATAAGATTAT